>SJYQ01000969.1:228244-273504 GCA_006410935.1 Redunca redunca
GAAAAACCATAGCCTTGGCTAGACGGACACTACCTAGGTATTCATAGGAATACTAACTAGATATTCCTACTATATAGAGAAAAACACTAAATAGGAACACTTTTTTTGTTGTTTTCTTGTTTTTACATCTAAAGCCAGCATTTATTGAGCATATTCATGAAACTTTAGATACTGATGCAAAGACATAGTATCTGCCCTTCAAATACGTAGGTCGGTATTTCTTTATATCCGTAGTACAGATACTTCGATGGCAAGAGATTGTCTCCTTTTAATATTACAGTCCTACCATCTTCCAGCTAGGATTGCTTGATTAAAGTCAAACCATCTATTCTTTTGTTCTATGTTTAATTGGCTTGCTGTTTCCTATATAACTACATTATCCTTTTCTTATGATACTATGAATTTTTTAAATAGTTCTTTTCTTTGTTTTGTTTTTCTTTTCTAATTTAACTAATTTTAATAGAGAGAAGCACAAAATTATTTGGAAAGGTAATCACATACAGTTATGTGCTAATATAAAATATTTATTTGCGAAAACAGAACTCAAACAATCTGTAAAATAATTAGATGCTAACATGTAATCTTATCATAATAAGACAAAAAGTCAAAATTCATGGGCTACTGTTAATAAAACAAAATAATAAAAGTGGTGGCATACTTTTAATTCCTCTTCATGGAACACTATACTTGTAGGATAATTAGAAAATAAAAAAATCCTGAGACTTTAAATTAAAAAAATGATGTCTTAAAATGTAAAATGTTGAGAAGTAATCAAAAAGGTCATATTCCTGTCTTTGTGAATTTAAGGCAAATGTACTCACTTATATTTCCGCCTATTTTGTTTTTTTGTATGAGTGTTTTCCTGGCAAAAGAAGACTGGAATGTGAAACCTATGTGGTACTGAATATTATCTTTCCTTATTACTATTTTATGTATATCCTTAGAGTGCTATATATAATTCCTAATTAAAATTTCAGGTTAGAGAAGGAGAGGTGAGACACACAAACATGGACCCCTCTCTCTCCGCCCCCCCCCACCACAGACACAAAGACAGAATGAAATTAAATGCGAATACAAAGAGAACATACGATTAACACACAGTGGACCTTTCAAGAATTAGCTCTTCGTTTTCTTATTTCCTCCTATCTTCACTCCTTCCTACTTCCCCTTTCTGATACATTTAAAATAAAAATCTCTAAACTTAATATTGGGTCCCCAGGACAGATCATGTGAACATAGGTTAAGTGACAATAATTAATGCCCAGTCTAAATACAAATTGCTATAAAAACATTAGACACATCTATTTAGATTTGTTTGGGTATTCCTCTGGCCACAAACACTACCAATTTCCAAAAGGATTGTTCAGACTGGGAAATCTTGACACACTTTTCTGCTCGTGTTGAGTTACTTCTAGAGCTTGTGTTGTGACTAAACAGTATTATGACCCAAGTGAATGATTCCATCAGTGATGTATCTAACTATTAAGTGCTCCACAATTTGCTCAGGTAGGGCATATTTAACAAATACTCTGCCACCCAAGTACTAACCAGTACTTGGTTGGCTTAGCTAAGCTGAGACCCTGCTTAGCTTCTGAGATCAGACGCGATTTAGCACGTTCAGGGTGGTCTGGCTGTATTGCGAGGGAAGCACCTACAGATAACGCAGTTACGTGCAGAAGAGCTGCCGTATAGCACAGGAAGTTCAGCTGCATGCTCTGTGGTGACCCACAGTGGAGGGTTGCAGGTGGGGTGGGCGGGAAGTAGACTCAAGAGGAAGGGGATATATGCATACATATAGCTGTTTCATGTACAGTAGAAACTAGCAAAAAGTGTAAAGCAATTATACTCCAACAATAAAATTTTAAAAACACCAAAGACAAACATGAAGCACCCTCCCTGTTCTCATTCTCAAAATCCTCATTTTACACACACACACAACTCATAATGAAAAGGGAAAACCAGATATTTGCATTGACACCAGTGAAGGACACTTGCATTAATTTTTCACACACCTGCACACACGTGACTCACAGTCAACAGACTATGATTTCTGTTTGTTTCCTCCAAGTCCTCAAAAAGTATGAATGCAGTCCCTTTGAAAGTCCTGAAGCCAGCATTGCTTATCTCCTCCCTGGACTTCCTGAGTATTTCTTGTCAGAGCTGTGACGAACTGGTCGCTTGACAGTAGGTGTTATTTGCTGATAGCAAATTAATTCAAATAGCCCTCAATCCATGTAGGACCAAAGTGTCATGTGCCTCTTGGTACTGTTCTTTGTGTTAAAAACTGAGGGATTTCAACATTTATTATCCCATTTTCAATTTTGTGTATGTTGATGACACCTCATAGCCCCAAGGAATTAGTGAAGAGCCCAGGGAGGGGTGTATCCACAGATCAAACCTCTGCCTCAAAGGAGAAGCTCCATAGATTAGAATGACGACTTTTCAAATTTAACGTGTGACAGCTGTGAGCAGCACGGCTGCTATCCTGCTCAGAACGATTTTACTCTTCACTCTGTGTTTGAACCATCTTGATCCAAGAGGTGCTAACTAAATGTAAAAAATGAGCCTGTTGGGTGACATGCTGCCCATTGGATGGCCTGTCCAGTTTTCTTATGGAAGGAAAGTCACATTTCATTGCTTTCACGCATGTTTAGATGTCAGATACGAAGAATAAATTATTTCCCATCCTGTGCATAAGAGTAGTTTGATGTATCTTTTTTACCCCTAGGGAAAACCATAAAAATAGAACAATTTATTTTATACTGAAAACCCTAAAAAGTGACATGATGATAAGATAGATAGTAAAATTTCCCTGGGATGGAGTGAGCAAGGGAGAAATTTCATTTATTCCTTAAACTTAATTCTTCAAGGATACTTGGAGAAAAAAGAAGGCATTTCATATTTATGGTTCTCTGTGGTTCCATTTCTTTGAGCCAGGTTTACACAAAATCTTGATTTAAGGGCAGTCTGAGCTAGCCAAAAAATAGAGGGTACTATAAACAATATGCTGTATATGTTTTTGTACACAATGGATCAGCTGCATTGGTTAAACACTAAGTTTTGAAAACATTAGCTTCTGGTAGATAGCAGAGAGCACCTCTTAAATAATAAAAGCAACTGTGTGTATGATCACACAGAAACAATGAAATGTTGACAAGTAGTCAAAAATCCTGGCCTCTTCATTCTGCAAAAGTTTGTGACTAGAACACAGTGTAGCACCTGAAATACTTCAAGTGGAATTAAAAAAAAAAAAAAAACACATCTATGACTTATTGTTCATCTCACAAGCAATCTGTTCATATTTTCACTGCTTATCAACAAATGTGAAGGATCAATGCATTTTGAAGGTCAATTTTTATGGTTGCTTAATTTTAAACTAGCATAATCCTCGGTGGCTATTGTAATAAAAAGGAATGAATTAATGGCCTCTTAACTAAAGTGAACTTTTGATACAGAAACAAAAAGAATACTAAGTGTGCCCTGCCTTAAGTGAAAAGATTAAGGGCTTTATTCTGTGCAATAAGTTGGGCAAGACCCTAGATCTAGGGCTTTTGCGTTGATATCCAGGATGTTACAAGGGTGATGTAAAGAGAGCTGGGGAATTGTATATTGCTGGAAAGAATCACAGAATGATGTGCTAACCATTAGAAATAAGGCCTTTGCCCCAGGTCTAGTAACCATTATTGTTGTTGCTTAGTCACTAAGTGATGTCTGACTCCTTTGCCACCTTACCTGCCAGGCTTCTCTGTCCATGGGATTTCCCAGGCAAGAATACTGCCATTTCCTTCTCCAGGGCATCTTCCTGACCCAGGGATCGAACCTGTGTGTCCTGCATAGGCATAACTACTAAAGTGATGTTCTCCATCTTATCTATGCCATCCAGAATGCCAAGATATTTTCTCTTTGATAGAATTAAAATCAGATGATTTTTTAAAAGGAACATCAGCCCATCATGTTTCAAAGAAGCACTGTTGAAAATTTTGGAAATATTCCAAGGTTCTTGTGTCATTTTTTATGAGGGGAATAGTTGAATGGGTGGCTATTAAACTTTTTTCTCATAGAGCAGATAATCAAATAGGAGTATAAACAATAAAAATATGTCAGGTGTGGATAGGTACAATGTAGAAAAATAAAGTATGATACAAGATAAAGAGTAATAAGGAGGATGAAAAGACATATTAATGATAATCTTATAGAACATAATGATGACTTATTAATACATGAGGATGCTTTCATCTTTATTAGAATCTGTTAAAAAATTTATGTACTTAATCACGAAACAGGTTATCATATATTTTAAAAAGTTTCCATTGACTAAATTATAAACTATTTTTATTCCTCAGTTGTAGATTACTGTATACAGATTATGTCCATATACATATATGCATACATACACACATCCCTCTAATAAATTAAGTGGCATGGGGTTTTTATTTACCCAAAATAAAATAGTACTTGTACTACTGTGCTGTTCTTCATGTCTGACACTTTATGACCCCATGGACTGTAGACCACCAGGCTGCTCTGTCCATGGGATTCTCCAGGCAAGAATACTGGAGTGGGTTGTCGTGCCCTCCTCCGGCGCATCTTCCCAACCCAGGGATCAAACCCAGGTATCCAGCATTGCAGGTGGATTTTCTACTGTCTGAGCCACCAGAGAAGTCCTATTTGTACTACTCAAATTGCTAAATCTCAAATTGTTACTCAGATTTTAAATCTTATAATCTTATTTTAGGATTACTTTGTTTTTGACCTATTTACTCAAAAAGTAAATAGGGAGGTAAAACAGTCATAAAACTCTCATGTATTCACACTGATGATATTTGCTGAAAAACAGAATTGAAAACATCAGGAAACCGATGGCCTAAAGGAAAATTTTAATTAATTAGACTGTCTTGAATATTTTGTGTGGAGTAATGAGCCTGCAAATATGTGCCCTTTATTGTAGTGACTTTGAACCAACTGTTCTTCTCATTGAATAATTTCTTATTTATCTGCTCAATCAGCAATCAACAGTTACCCTTCAAATTATGTCATATATTCAATTATCTCCAAGTGTGAGTTATCAAGAGATCTCAGAGAAGTTTGAAAATGGAAAACTCCGAATTTGAAAGAGCCAAATAAGCTTTTATTATCTATTAACAGTCATCATTTGAGAATTAGTACTAGCATGTTTCATTTATGAAGCAAATAAAAAATATCACTAAACATGAAATTAATTAACTCCATTTTACCTTTTTGGATACGAAGGTTCTGTTTGATTTTGTGCTGTGAGTCATATCCCTAACCAAGGGGATGTCATTTGTATGCATGCCCAAATACACAGTGAGGGGTAAAGGAAGAATGATCTGGAGAACTCCCAGAGTGATTAGGAACCAAGGTCAAGTCCTTCATTTAAAAGAATAGATTATGACAGCATGAAAGTTCTGAGTCAGAGGGAGGTGGCTATGTTCCAGTGTTGCTGGATGATCAGGGTCTGAGCATGCCCACTGCCAGACTTTTTACCCTCTCGCTCACTCTGAGAGGTGCCGTTGCATCTCTGCATCATTCACAGCTCTCATCTTCTGTTTCATATTGTCTTCTTCTTGGCATTTTGTCCAATATAACAGTCCTGAAGCAGGTCTAGAAACTATTTCATAGCAGAAGAAATGAATCCTCATAAATTTTCATAATAGCTAGGACATGGAAGCAACCTAGATGTCCATCAGCAGACAGATGGGTAAGACAGCCGTGGTACATATACACGACAGAATATTACTCAGCCATTACACAGAATGCATCTGAATCAGTTCTAATGAGGTGGATGAAACTGGAGCCTATTAGACAGAGGGAAGTAAGTCAAAAAGATAAACACCAATACAGTATACTAACACATATGTATGGAATTTAGAAAAAGGGTAACGATGACCCTATATACGAGACAGCAAAACAGACACAGATGTAAAGAACAAAAGGCAAGGGTGGATGATTTGAAAGAATAGTATTGAAACATGTATATGATCAGATGTGAAACAGATCACCAATCCAGGTTCGATATATGAGAGAGGGTGCTCGGGGCTGGTGCACTGGGATAACCCTGAGGGATGGGATGAGGAGGGAAATGGGAGGGGGGTTCAGGATGGGGAACACATGTACACCTATGGTGAATTCATGTCAATATATGGCAAAAACCACTACAATATTGTAAAGTAATTAGCCTCCAATTAAAATAAATTAATTAATTAAAAAAATGTTCACAACAAAATGTGTGTTTACAAAAGATCATTGAGTATATTTTTTTCAAAGTACATGTACCATGGGATACGTATGGAAAATATGAAATATAGGTATAGATATATATCAAGTTTTAAAAGCTGTTGGGTGAAAATATTAGTGATATTTTTATAGTTTGATATTGCTGCTTGATTTTTTTAACTATGAGAAAAAATGCTATTAATTACCCAAAACTATAAATCAACTTGGTGGCAAAAAAGGACTAGCTTTCAGGTCACCTTCTGTTAGAGAATGTTGCCTTCCTAGTGTAATGAGGGTAAGATACACTTTGTCTAGCTAGTATGAATTGACACAGTATTTGTTAAGATGCATAATGAATCAGTTGCTCGAATTGTTTGGCTAAACTGGAACAAAGTGGGCACATAATATATTGATTCATTTTCAATTGATGGATTTAGTAAAGAAGAAACCAAATCTATACTTGGAAATTGAGCTTATTTTGAAATATATTAGGCTATAGGTTATATTTTTGTCTTGAGGGTCTCTGGCTATATATAACATTTGTATGCATCTTAGGTATGTCAATCATATGAAAGATCAATTATTTAAAAGATCGATTATTAGTACAATTGCTTCAAGTAAATGGGAGGGACTTTCCTAGTGGAAGAAAGAAAAAGGAATTTTGACATTTGAAATTCAAAATAGAGCTTTACTGAGTTACTATGTGGTGACTATATTTCCTTTTATCTTTTCCATTGTCTTGTATCTTAGTGCAGTTCTTTTCTAATTCTAGTCATCAGTATTTTTTTAGAAAGTTGTTTATAAAGCAAGGGTAAGAATCATGATTGTGGGGAGATGGAGTGGATTCTTCCTGCTGAGTACAGTTATAGCCTGGGTTATTATATATAAAATGAACAGAGGGAAGAATAAGGTAAACAGGCTGGCAGTCTGGGGGCCCAAGGAACAATACGGTGTGAGTTCCTTGGGTTTTTTCTTTGCCTCATATGTTCTAGACTTAGAGCTGAAGAAGTTGGCAAAGCGGAAATGCCAATGAGTGTCAATGAAAGAATTCCCAATTAAAGCTTCTGTGTGTAGACAGTGAATCAGGAAAAGGGCAGACAAGCAAGGCAGAACTTTCAGACAATCACTCTAACACCCTCATATAAACTGAACTGTATCCCTTCAAAATTTGTGTGTTGTAGCCAAAGTTTTTAATAGCTCAAAATGTGGCTATATATCGAGATAGACCTTTGAATGAGGCAATTGAGTAAATATGAAGCCATTAGGCGGGTCCTAATCCAATCTGACTGGCATCCTAATAAATAGAGAATATTAGCATATACAGAGCAACAGCAGGCATGTTTGTGCACAGATGAAAGGTTGCAAGACACATCAAGAAGGCTGAAAGCCAAGGAGAGCAATCTCAGAAGAAATCAAACTGACTGATGTGTTGATGAACTTCCAGCCTCAGAACTGTGAGAAAATAACCTTCTGTTGTTTAATTTGCCCAGTCTGTAGTATTCTGTTTCAGCGGTCTTAGCAAGCTAATACACACCTCCACTCCCATCTAAGCTTTTGTAAAAGTGAGAGGAAAATATTGTTAGTCTCAAGCCAGACTAAATCCCAACTAATAAGTAAGAAACATATTAAAGAAAAAATTATATTTAATTATTCTACCTTGGAAAGCATAAGACTATTACTTTATTCATTAGCCTGTTTACAAATATTGTTAAAGCTTTATATTAATAATTTGTGTGAGACTGTGTAGTGTGCACACTGGTGCCTCAATACATAAATGGACTTGAAGTAATGAAACAGCAAACCTCTAAACTGAAAGCCCAAGAGAGGTATTTGGAACTTCATAATAGAAATTAATGCAGTGGTCTTCCTTGGTGGCTCAGCTGGTAAAGAATCTGTCTGTAATACAGGAAACCTGGATTTGATCCCTGGGTTGGGAAGATCCCCTGGAGAAGGGAGTGGCTACCCACTCCAGTATTCTGGCCTGGAGAATTCCAAGCACTCTATAGTCAGTGAGGTCGCAAAAGAGTCAGACACGACTGAGTGACTTCCACTCAATGCCTTTTGCAAGATGGTGAGACATTTTCAAGCAACCTGTAACCTGAAAGATAGTTTCTTTACTTCTGAAGCAAAGGTAACCTTGTTAAACCCTTTCACCATCTGGACTGACCCGACAAAGAGGTGCTTCTGTGTTCATCACAGAAGCATTTATGTTAGCCAAGATAAGGGAAACCTAAATGCCCATCAAGGGATGAATGGATGAAGAAAATGTGTACACACACTGAAATGCTACTCGGTCACAAGAAACATGAACTCTTGCCATTCTTAACAACATGGATGGATCTTGAGGGTATTATGCTAAATGAAATCTCAGATAAAGACAAACACTCTGTTTTCACTCTTAAGTGGAATATAAGAAAAACAAACAAAAAGCACACATACATAAAAACGAACAAACTGAACAAAAACCAACACATAGATACAGAGAAGAGAGTAGTGACTGCCAGAGGGGAAGCGGTAGGCAGAGGGAGAAATGGATTAAGGGGGTCAGCTGTATGGAAGCTAAATCTTCGGAGGTGAGCACACTGGGGCTTCCGGGTGGCGCTAGTGGTGAAGAATCTGCCTGCCAGTGAACGAGATCCAGGAGACATGGGTTCCATCCCTGGGCGGGGAGGATCCCCTGGAGAAGGAGATGGCAACACACTCTGGTACTCTTGCCTGGAGAATCCCATGGGCAGAAGAGCCTAGTGGGCCAGTCCACGGGGTGGCAAAGAGTCAGATGTGACTGAACACACAGACACACACAGAGACATACACGAACGCAGCTCAGAGACACATGTGAATGTAGTGTACACAAAAGTCTAAAACTAAAGCACACGTTAAACTTTTATAGTATTATAAACCAGTGTTTCCACAGTAAAAATAAATACAATAATAATTTTTAAAAAATTTAATGCTCATGCCCTCAAGGAAGTAGGATTGAGTCTGCTAACATTCTAATTTCTACCTGACAAATATTAGCCTTGTGGATTGGTCTCCAAGCTCTCCCTATGTAATGTTTTATGAATTCTGGGTAGGCAAATCTTTGGTAAAGTAAGATTTAATTCTGTGTTTAATGTTTTATTGATGAGAATATAAACATGGTAATAAAAGAATATTTCTTCATTTTTGCAAAAAGTGGTTGAAGATACTAACTAGTGTTTTCCCAGAAAATCTGTCTAGAGTGTAGTGACGTGAAAGAAATTTTTTTTTCAAGATTATTTATTGAACTTACTTTTATTAGCAAGAAAAATATAACTCACTGTGTTCTCTCATTTCCTTTTCTATGAGAGATAGCTAAGAGTTCAGCTTTTAATGTTCCACATGGTTGTAATCACCTTATTTATCCTTCTGGTAAACATTTTAAGACATTTCCTTGTTTCATGCTTATTTTAACTGTACAGCTTTATTGCTGCTGCTAAGTTGCTTCAGTCGTGTCAGACTCCGTGCGACCCCATAGACGGCAGCCCACCAGGCTCCCCGGTCCCTGGGATTCTCCAGGCAAGAACACTGGAGTGGGTTGCTGTTTCCTTTTCCAATGCATGGAAGTGAAAAGTGAAAGTGAAGTCGCTCAGTTGTGTCCGACGCTACTTCAAATACAACTAACGAGACAGCAACAAAAACTCAATCATAAAGTACATTAATATTATTGACCTTATTCTAAATTTGATCAATTGTTATGAACTTACCAGGTTATAAATTATAAATATAATATCCCTAATTTGCATAATATTAAGAATAGAAAATATTGTTAAGAAAGTTGGTATTTCATGCAGGAATTCTAGGTTTTAAATCCCAACATATCTCTAATTAAATTATTTAAAATTTTATTTTCATTTTAGATTGAGTAAAAATTGAAAGTGCCTTTGATGGAATAAATCTTGATTAATAGATATATTAGTACAAATGAAATAGTGATGCATGCAATATACCAATAAGTCAAATACAAAAATGATGTACAAAGAGTTGAAAAAATATTGTACAGTAACACTACAATGTTGAATGTAATAGTAGTCACCATATTGCTAGCAAGAAAGGATTTGAATAATGAACTTAAAAGGTTGAAAAATCACTTGTGAAAAAACATTTTAGTATTTAATTTTAGTGTTGATTTTGGAAAACAAAGGAAACATCAAAACAAAAGCACAGACTAATTTGTCTAAAAAGTTTTTATAATACTGTAGAGTATGTGGTGCTTCATAATTTAAAATTTTCATGCACATGTCTGATTGCATTTTAATCCTCAAAGTATTTTTGGGGATGGATATGGCAGGTATTCATTACTTTAGGTAAGAAGTTAGATTATTTTAAATATAAAATTGTTTCTGTAGTTATTTGAATAATTCTGTATTCATAGTGATAATTCTTAATGTCTATAGCACATTGAATTTCATTGCTTCTATGACATGTTTTTCCCCCAACTTGAATGTTTACAACAATAAAGTCTAAAAATCATGCTCACTCAGGTAGAATCAGACTATGCTTGCCATTACCTTTGCAAGTGCAGACTTCAAACTGAAGCCCAGCACGAAATTTTGCAGTATATGTGTCCCTGTGGAGGATCATTCTCCAGATAAAATGGTGAGCTGACCTTTTAATCCCTAGGAACCAAATGCTTAGAGTAATGAGTAAAGGAGGAAATGAATCAGATATGTTTGTCAATATGGTTCCCAGTTGAAATAAAAATACAGCCAGTCCTGCATAATTGCAAAGTCACATTTGAAACGCCAACATCAATGACTTTTCTTCAGAAATACCACAAAACCAGTGCTCTCTAGAGCCCTGGGAATGTCAGTCTGTGAAAAAACAAAATCATTAAGAACTCTAAATCTAAAAGCTATTTAAGAGAGAACAGTTCTGAATGTTAAGAAATTATAGAATGTTAATTTATTCTTGCTTATACATTTTACATATGTGTGTGATAAAATCTCTCTATTTGCCAGTAAGCTCTCTTAATATATGTAAAATTTCCAGATATTAGAAAGCACATAATTTAATTGGCTGGATGTTTTCCTTCTTAAGGGGTAGATCTACCAAGAGGTGAGATCTTAGATTTGAGTGATACTTTGCTAAATGCTTAGTATCCTTAGTAAAGTTAGGTTTGGAGCTGTTTTATCCCATTTCTCTGTCAATTCTTGTGCTAGTACCACCACATTTCAATTATTTCATGCTAAGATTTTAGGCTAAGACATTACTTTTTCAATACTCTTCACTTGTAAAATTCTTTTGGCTATTCTTTCTTGTTAATTTTCCAATTTAACTTCAGATTTACTAAGTCTCCTTTCAAGCAGTTCCTCCCCATAAATATCAAATTATGTTATAGTTATGAATAACTGGTATTTTGCAAACATGGGATCTAGACATACAAGATGACTTTCTCTTTTTTCAAATTTCAAGTTGTTTGGTGAAGAACGTTTCTTTTGCTTTTCCCTTAATATAGGTTACATAGCTTTCTAATTAACTTTAATCTCTAATGTTTTCCTGTCTATTACTGAGTGATGAATAATAAATTTTATAAAGATTTTCACAGGCATGAATGGGTTCAATTATAGTAAGTTAAGTGTTAGTCTTTGGTTATTTAAGAAAAAGGCTTGGAGAATACTGCATCTATAGTCAGGCTAAAAATCTGAAGCTGGACATTAAACGACAAATGATTTAACTTCACACTTGCCTTTTTATTATAAGGAAAATAATCCCCTACATTGGTGCCCATCAACTTGAAGGAAAACAACAACAACAACAACAACTATGCTCTTTTTAAAGCCTTTATTGAATTTGTTACATTATTGTTTCTGTTTAATGTTTTGGTCATGAGGCCTGTGGGATCTTTGCTCCCAACCAGGGATTGAACACCCACACCTTGTATTGGAAGGCAAAATCTTAACCATTGGACTGCCAGGGAAGTCTCAGTGTCCATCAGATTTAAAATGATAAATGTGTAATATGTTTGACTCATTTGACATGTTTATCCTAAAAGCAGACACATTACTTTGCCAACAAAGGTCCATCTAGTCAAGGCTATGGTTTTTCCAGTAGTCATGTATGGATGTGAGAGTTGGACTATAAAGAAAGCTGAGCGCCAAAGAATTGATACTTTTGAACTGTGGCGTTGGAGAAGACTCTTGAGAGTCCCTTGGACTGCAAGGAGATCCAGCCAGTCCATTCTGAAGGAGATCAGCCCTGGGATTTCTTTGGAGGGAATGATGCTGAAGCTGGAGCTCCAGTACTTTGGCCACCTCATGCAAAGAGTTGACTCATTGGAAAAGACTCTGATGCTGGGAGGGATTGGGGGCAGGAGGAGAAGGGGACGACAGAGGATGAGATGGTTGGATGGCATCACTGACTCGATGGACATGAGTCTGAGTGAACTCCGGGAGTTGGTGATGGACAGGGAGGCCTGGCGTGCTGCGATTCATGAGGTTGCAAAGAGTTGGACACAACTGAGTGACTGAACTGAACTGAACTGAACCGTGGCCCTGCGATTCATGAGGTTGCAAAGAGTCGGATGTGACTGAACTGAACTGAACTGAACCGTGGCCCTCAACAGGGCAAAAATAACTATTCTATATTAGAGTTATTCATGGAAACTCTTTAAAATATCTTTTAAAATGTTAAAGAAGTCACTATCCTTAATCCATTTTTTTTAAGAGACAAGAAATTTGCAGTAATAATTGAAACTTTTAAGCTGATGATTTCTTAAGACACGCTGTTAAAGGAAACAATAGGTACCCAGTTGAAACAATCTGAAGTAAGTGAATTAAAAGAAATTGTCCAAAAGGCAATCTTTAAATTATCAATTTATATAGGAAACTGGATATTTCATTTGCTTCATGCTAGAACTATTGCATATTTTAAGTTTAAGAGAAAGTAAAAGCTGTATTTCAGACCAAAGCTGTGTTCATAGTTATGCATAATTAGTAAATTGGAATAAATGCCTTAAAATACTGATTTTTGCAGGCTCTTATAAAATATGAGATATTAAAAGCAAAAGAAATTATGTTTTTATAAGCTGTGAGAGTAATTCTGTTGCAATTATGGGTAAGATAAATATTTTCTTGTATATTTCTATAGTTTTCAAAATATCATTTTTGCTGGAATTTGTTATATTTCTAGGATTTTAACTTCATACCGTTAAAACTGTACAACATCAATAATATTCATTTGTAGGCTAATTCCAAAAAAAAAAAAAACCAATTTCTCAAATGATCATTCATTAAAGGATGTGACTTCACTGTGAAAAAAGAAAGCATCATTTTTGCTGATGTCCAGTTTAAAAAAAAAAAATCACAAATGACTAAAATATTAAAATGAAGAAGACAGAGATGATACTGTGGTTCAAGCTTTGAAGAGCAGCATGTTTTTCTACTATTTAACTTCAAAACTGTAAACAGAGTTTCCTTTGCAACTATTCCTCACTGTCTCACCCAGGTTTGAAGAGAAATGTTCAAGCTCCAGCACCTCCATCAGTATAACCAAAGGCCAATCAAACATTGGCCAATCAAACAAAGGCCAATCTGTTGTCTTTGTGGTGGTGTTCAGTTGCTGAGTCATGTTCTATTCTTTGTGAATCAATGAACTGCAGCACACCAGGCTTCTCTCTCCTCCACTGTCTCCTGGAGTTTGCTCAGATTCATGTCCATTGAGTTAGTGATGCCATGTGACCATCTCATCCTCTGCTGCCAGCTCCTCCTCTTGCCTTCCATCTTTCCCACCATCAGGATCTTTTCCAGTGAGTTGGCTTTTTGCATCAGGTGGCCAAAGTATTAGGGCTTTAGCTTCAGCGTCAACCCTTCCAGTGGATATTCATGTTGCTTTCCTTTAGGATTGACGGGTTTAAACTCCTTGCAGTCCAAGGGATTCTCAAGAGTTTTCTCCAGTACCGCAATTTGAAAGCATCAATTCTTTGGTGCTCAGCCTTCTTTACAATCCAGCTCTCACATCCGTACATGACTAGTGGAAACACCAAAATACTGACATCCTGCATGCTCTTTCAGAAAAATATGTCATTTATTTAAGGAAAACCATTAAAATAAAGTTAGTTTCTCATAGGTGCCTTAAAATGATATTTCAAACAAATCTGCTTGTGCAGGACTAGTGTCTGCTAATTCTACCTCATTCTTCATTGAACTAAATTAAGATATTGGCATCCGGTTCCATCACTTTATGGCAAATAGAAGGGAAACAATAGAAACAGTGACAGAGTTTACTTTTTGTGCTCCAAAATCACTGCAGCCATGAGATTAAAAGGTGCTCGCTCCATTGGAAGAAAAGCTATGACCAACCTAGACAAAATATTAAAAAACAGAGACGTTACTTTGCCAACAAAAGTCCATCTAGTCAAAGCTATGGTTTTTTCATGTATAGATGTGAGAGTTGGACTGTAAAGAAAGCTGAGAGCTGAAGAATTGATGCTTTTGAACTGTGGTATTGGAGAAGACTCTTGAGAGTCCCTTGGACAGCAAGGAGATCAAACCAGTCAATCCTAAAGGAGATCAGTGCTGACTATTCTTTGGAAAGACTTATGCTGAAGCTGAAACTTCAATACTTTGACCACCTGATGGGAAGAACGGACTCATTGGCAAAGACCCTGATGCTGGGAAAGATTGAAGGCAGGAGGAGAAGGGGATGACAGAGGATGAGATGGTTGGATGGCATCACCAACTCGATGGACATGAGTTTGAGTAAGCTCTGGGAGTTCATGATGGACAGGGAAGTCTGGCGTGCTGCAGTCCATGGGGTCGCAAAGAGTCGGACACAAGCGACTGAACTGAACTGAACAGAGGAATATTACCTTCAGCCTGGCAGTTAAACAATTTAATCCAATAATTATATACCTTAGAATTTAGAGCAAGCACAGTAAGATTGCTAAAAATTTGAGCAAAAATCATACCCTTTCATTAAGCCTGGCATTAATGAAAATGGAAAAGCGATGCTAACAATAGTCTGGAGAATAATAAGTATGAACATCATAATACAAGGTCAATGAACAGCTGGTTCTCCATTTTTATGGTGAACACTAATGGGAATAGATTTAAAATTTAGCAAAGACTGTGCTCTTAAAAGTATAGGTTGTGTAGGAAGGCAGGTAAATACTTTCCAAGTGGCTTAGTGGGGTTGTTACTGACTTTGTAAATGGCCTGGATAGTGACTTATTAAATTGATAAATGCTCTTTTAGGATGTACTGTGTTCCAATAATGAAACTCATTTTTGATGGCATATTCATTACTAAAGATTTTTCTTTTCATTTCATATATCCTAAGGAGTTTGCATTTTCCTCTTGTCCTTTGTAAGAGTCAAGAGCTTAGGTGAAAGGGTGGAATCTCGGCATTGTTCTTAAGGCTTGTTAGGGTCCTTTTGGATTAGTTATAGGAAATTGGCTGAAAGCACTTGGTAAGACTGCTGGGGGTCATTGTGAAGTTAGCATTTCTTCCCAACTTCAGTGTCCAGTGAGCAAAGGTGCTGACAGATGTGGCTTTCCCACTGTCTTAATAACACAAAATACTATGTTAAAGTGAGAACACACACATGAAAACTCATACTTATACCCATGCACAACCTGAGAAGTCTGAGATGCCGGTTCCCATGGTTTGTTAATGACAGGATCAGTATGGGCCACTCACTTTCCAAAAGGGATTTCAAACATCACAGTTTTCACCACCAGAGTTTCCCAGAACGTCTTCTAATTACTATGTAACTAAAAGGGAAATCAAAAGAAAAGGGCATTTTGCTCTAGACACTAAAGCAAACTGAAAGGGAAGTCTTTCAACAGTCATCCAGCTAGAACTGAGGGAGAGAAGAAGGGCCAGGAGCAATGTGTAAACCAGACGAGTCACTCATCCCGAGTGTGTGACCTCAGAGTGACCTTTGTCTATCATTTGAGGACAATCAAGAAATTCATAGCTAAGAGCTCAGCGATGCTCTGCCTTTGTAAAAAGACACTGTCACAGTAGGGGTTATAAGAAGCTGGGGGAAAATATTAAAACGAGATGAACGTAAAAGGGAACGCATTTATGGAAGAGATAGTAAAGACTTCATGAGTACATCCCGAGGGCTAATAGAGCCACTGATTTGTAGCACTGGAGAATAAAGGTTGTTTGTTTCTGTGGAGCCCCCTCTAGGCAGGGAGGAAGAGAAGAGATGAAAAACGCCTCATCACAAGGAACCATGGTGAGAATATTAGAGGTGGGGTCTGCAGCTCCTCCAATGGGCAAGAGGCTGTATTTTAGAGCATTTTTAAACACATCACAATGGAAAACTTGTAGAGCATGGATCGGAGCACAGATGCCAAGTCTTAAAGCAGCCTTGGCCGTTGACTTCAATTACATTCAGTTCTTTTGGATTCTTAATAATAAAGGGTGAGAGGGGAGCCGGGAAAGAGAAGAGTTCAAAGCTAAAACTGAGACAGGAAGAATGTCCAGAGACTGAAGGGAGAGGAAAGATCAGTGGAGCCAGTATTACCAAGACAAACTCGACTCACCCCAGGCTGTCGACTCCTAGATGGGGAAGAAACAGCTGGGACCAAATGTGTAATCCGTTTCCTAAAACTGGGAGGGCTGGAAAAGGTCATCAGGTCAGACTTCTGAATCATTATTCTGTCATTTACCTTCCTGATCCTTACAGCCTATAATATTTTCCCTGGATGGGCAGCACAGAGTTTTTCAAAACACGAGCAGTAAGTCCCCTTTCTTTGGTGAATTTCCCAGTCAGTCTCAGCCTTGCTTCTTTGTTTCATGGGGGACCGTTACATGCTCACAACAGGAAGTTATTTCATCTTGAACTTCAGAGTTGCCGAAGGTCTGCAGTGGAAGTACTTCTTGCCAGATGGAAGATTTTATTTATAATTTTGAGAGAATAAACACAACCCTGTGGCCCTTTAGAGTTGGCTCAGTGAACTGGGAATAAGATGAAGGGTAGTTACTAAACACACAAGCTTAACTAGCATAATATAGTAGTTTTTTTTAAAATTTTTTTCCTGAATGGCCCTTAATAGATACAAAGCAACAGAAGCATTAGTTAAAGCAAAATCTCCACCACAATATTAGCCAAAAGGAAAAACAACTGAGGTTCTAGATATCCCTTCTAACAANAAAGAAAACAGATGTCAACAAGATAAAAAGATTTTTAAAATTCTTTGTTTGCATGATTAAAAATATGAAATTTTCAAATATAAAAAATTTAATAATGGTATGAATCTCTATGTATCCATCAGTTAGTTTCAAAGTAACCTTAGATTCATTTCCCCCACACTTTAATTTTGTTGTTGATTTGATAGGGAATTTTAAGTATAGCAGAGATAAAAATTATGGTGTATTACTTTTCAACTGCTGCATAACAAATAGCCAGAAGATGGGACCTTTACTTAAAGAGTTCACCTGATTAGATCAGGCCCATCCAAGATCATCTCCCTTTTGATTAATTCAAAATCACGTGTGGAGAGCTCCTAATTATGTCTAAAAAAAATCTCTTAGCCTTTGCCATATTCTCTTCACTAGAAATATATTACAGGTTCCTTTAGCATCCTAAAGGGTGCTAAAGCATCCCCCTTTAGCAGGGGGATTACACACAGGTATGGGTAGGGATCATGGAAGTCATCCTAGAATTTTGTCTATCATACATGAGCTAACTTAGCCCTTTACCACTAATAGTATCACTCATTTCTAGTGTCTTTATTTCTTGAATTGATTTTGACATAATGAAAAAGAAAAGGAAAACTAATTGCAAAGTTGTGCATGTATGAAAATTTTTAACTACATGAAAAAAAGGCTCATGAATTAAAGAACTGAGAAGATAAATAAGTTGATTTGAAAAGAAGTTGTAATAAAGTTTGATTTTGAAAGAACTGGCCCAGCAAATAAAAACACTGTGTATTTAAAACAATAATGCAGAGTTATCATTTACCAAATCTATATTAGTCTAAGAGTTTATTTTGTGGGTTGTGTTTGCTTTGTTCTTTAAATGTTCTTTCAATATGTGAGAAAGTCAAGACATAATAAATGTTTTATATGCAGCTTAAATCAACTTTAGTTAAATGATACCTGTTTACTCATTAGAGCTCTAAACAGTAAAGACAGAAATTTGTATCTTTATATTGTTTTTGAAAGTTTACCTATTTCATGAAACTCTTTTACTAACCCACCTTCTTTTTTCAAATTTGTTTTCCCTTTTTACCTTAAGTACAGATGTTGAATTAATTGCAATTGTTATTATGACACAAAGACTTGTTTCTTGTTTTAGCTTACTTTATACTCTTTATGAATTGATTGCTTTCCACATGACTTTGTCTTGGTTGTTAGCATCATCTTGGTTTTTCTGAACTTTACTACTTGGATGTCAGCAAGGAAGGGGTACTGTGTTCCAAAAGGGATTTTAACTTCTTTCCTGTGTGGCAGGTGATATAAAATCACCATCTCTATTCTCCTCTATAAAAGCTTCAGTAAATTCTGTATCATTTTCTCATGCTTTAAAACAAGTTGATTTATTTGGGTGAACTTAAAAGAATTTGCCAAACACTGGTGTGTGCTGGCAAGTGTCAAAATAGAGCCAAAAGGAAGACTTCAGAAGATTAAGCAAGTTTTCAAGGTCTCAGAGTTAGGAAATGACAGAGTCGGGGCTCAGATTCAGAATTTGAGAGTCCATATTTTCAATCAGGGTTTTGGTGTCTGGTTTATACATCACATCAATGGTGTGTTCTTTGCTTTTCCACGTGTTTTCATGCTGTGTAGTGTTCATAATGTGGCATCACAGTTTTCCAACTGAATTGTCTTGTTGTATCTTTACTTTTATTATAAATATGACCAGAGTTACAATGAAACATTACAAAAACTCATAATTTTAATAATTTCAAAATATTTCTTTCTTAATGATCCACAGATTTTGCATGCTTATTTCTACAAGGCTATAATTGATTTAAACACTAATTGAAACTGTTTCCTTCATAATTACTTTTTAAATCCGTGTCATATGCCTTTTTATTGTCTTAAGTATGGAAAGTCTACAATCTTTGAAAGTAAATTTGATCTTTAGAAATGAGCCTAAAAGTTATTAAGAATAGATTTGGCACATAAAATATATAATCAAGCTGAATGTTCAGTCACTCAGTTGTGTCTGGCTCTGCAGTTCCGTGGGCTGTAGCCTGCCAGACGCCTCTGCCCATGGGAGGGAGAATTCTTTCACAGGCAAGGATACCGGAGTGGGGTACCGTTTCCTTCTCCAGGTATCTCCCTGACCCAGGGATTGAACTTGCATCTCTTGCGTCTCCTCCATTGGCAGGCAGATTCTATGCCCCTAGTGCCATGTGTGAAGCCCTGCTATAATCAAACTGAATAATAAATTTCTTTTCTTCCCTCAAAACTATTTTATAATCATTAGAACATGGGTTTCCTCCTTTAGTTCTAGAAAGAGTGGTAAAATCTATTTAAAAAACCAACCAACATCATCTTTGATGGATTAATTATAAACACTGACAACTGAATTCAAAGAAAATAATATATCTAGTCTTTGACAATTTGGATAATCAAAATTCTTCCATGTGAGGAATACTTTAATAGTCTATGATGTTTTCATTTGATTGTAAAATCTTACTTCAAATATGTATTTCATCCTTGTTAATGTTTTCCTCAAATTCAGTCTTTGTCCTGAAATTCTTGTAAGATTAAGACAAATGTTGTGTGATCTTTACTAATTGCATAAATTGTAATGAATGCTTCCCATAAATGTTCTTCATGTTGATATTTTGAGGTTAAAATTGTTTAATTTTATTTAAGCTTAATTTTTGTAAAATATAAACTCATTTANTTTTATTTAAGTTTAATTTTTGTAAAATATAAACTCATTTATTTTAATTGGAGGTTAATTACTTTACAATATTATATTGGTTTTGCCATACATCGACATGAATCTGCCACAGGTATACACGTGTTCCTCATCCTGAACCCCCTCCTCCTCCCTCCCCATGCCATCCTCTCTGGGTCGTCTCAGTGCACCAGCCCCAAGCCTCCAGTATCATGCATCGAACCTGGACTGGCGATTCATTTCATATATGATATTATCCATGTTTCAATGCCATTTTTTGACCATCATTTTCAAACTAATAATTCATTTGAATGAACCAAATAGCTGACCTTTTCAAAAATTTCATCGGTTTTGTAAATAATCACCATTACATATATAATCAAGGCCATCTTCTCTACTTCTTGAAAGTTTTTGTTCTATTTTCTTCCAGTCAAGCATTTCTGACATCATTGTTTTCCCTCTGTTAGCTTTGCTCACGTTTATAACCCTTGAAGTAATGGATTCCCTCAGATCTGGAATTTCCTTTGATCTAAACATCTCTCTGTAATCCTTATGTTCATGTGAAGTTCTTGCATGCTCTACCCCAGAAAGTCTCAGCAGAGAACCGCCTCAGATGAATGCCACCTAATTATTTGCCCCTTTGTTTCTACACTGACATTTTTCTACAGGATATGGAAGCATGTCCTTTTGCTCGGTGAATGCAGTAGATTCCTTCTCTCCACCTTATACAGGAGAATGGATCTCCAATCTCCCTTCTCTTCCTGCCAGTTTTTCACTTGAGTCTGTGTTGAAGACAATAGCCAGAAAGTGAAAGTGAAAGTGAAAGTGAGGTTGCTCAGTCATGTCTGACTCTTTGCGACTCCATGGACTGTAGCTTACCAGGCTCCTCTGTCCATGGGATTTTCCAGGCAAGAATAATGGAGTGGGTTGCCATTTCCTTCTCCAGGAGATCTTCCCGACCTAGGGATTGAAGCCGGGTCTCCCTCATTGTAGGCAGACACTTTACCATCTGAATCACAGGGAAGTCCTTTATACTTTATACCCCCAGTGTTAGGTCACGTCCCTGCTCCTGTGAAAACTTACCAGTGGCTTTCTTGTCATCCTCAGACCTGTAAGGTCCAGCCTGTTGTCACTCTGCTACCCCTCTCAGGCCACCTTTCAGTTCACTGACATGGTCAGCCAGCTTCACCCATAAACAACCCCTAGCTGTCTCTCAAACATGCTGCCCGTGTTTCTGCCCCATTTGCTCTTTCCTCTGCCTAGAACACCTTTCTACTGCTCGTTGCATGACAGTTGCAGCTTCTTAATGTCTTTGCTCAAATACAATCTTCATATGAAGTGTACCCTGACCAGTGATTTAAAATGGGTAGCTCCACCCGCTTTTCCACCCTCTGCCAATATTACTTCACCTGTCATCTCCTTTAGGCTTATCATTAGCTTTTTCTCAGCCTCCAAGGTGTATTTGTTTATTTGTTTAATTATTTATGCATTTATCCAGTTTCCACTGGCATATAAGGTACATGAGAGGAGGACTCTCATGTATTTTTTTTTTTTTTTTACTGCTGCATATCTGTTGCAGTGTTGCTTAGAACGTTGAGTGTCATGTATTAGATCCTAAATATTTGCGTTGATATATGTGGGGTTTCCCAGGTGATGCTAGTGGTAAAGAATCTGCTTGCCATTGCAGGAGGTAGAAGAGACCCAGGTTCAGTCTCTGGGTAGAGAAGATCTCCTGGAGAAGGGAATGGCTACCCACTCCAGTATTTTTGCCTGGAAAATCCCATGAACAGAGGACCCCAGTGGGCTATAGTCCAAAGGGTCACGAAGAGTTGAACATGATGGAAGTGACTTAACACACTGTATATGTGTTGAATGAGTAAATATTGAGCATTTGCTTTTGTGCCCATATGAAGAATATACAGATATTTATCTGCCAAAGTGCTAGCATTATGCAAGCCAGCAGTTCGGAAAAGTCCTGTAAAAACGTATTTCTTCTCATCATTATCAGACACACGGAAACTTACATTGTTACAAGATATGTGGAAACTGCATCAGCATTCCCCTGGAATATTTCTGTGAGTGGTTATGTTGCAAGGGTAAAAATTCATTAACCAGTTTGACAATTTGGGGTATTTTCACAAAACATCAGGCTAGGTTTCAAGTGTTCCTCCCACATCATTTAGCACACTGTCTTGCTGTGATATTTCTGGTAGTGAGTGGTATTGTATCACCAACCTCTGGATGTCTTTGAAAGTTTCGATCAAGATGTTGTGTCTTCCCACTGGGGTATTTTGAAAACATCTTTAAATGACAACTAAGAATGACAATCAAGCTACTTGGCAACCTTCATATCAAAAATAGAGTGTATACCCCTATACCTGAAGAATATAGTAGTTGCATTGGTGTAGAGTAGTTCACAACTGGTTAGCTTATTATGCCTATTTTAATAGTAATAATTATAATGAAAAAATCTATAGAATAGAGTTACTAACTATTGGTGTGTATAAATGAGAAGGTATATGCCAACAGAAAGTTTATTTAAATATATAATTTAAATTTATACTTTATTATTATAACACCAACTGTATATATTAAAAATATTCCTACCATAATTAGTGATATTTTTTAATGTTAGCTAAGTGGTGCTAAGCCCTTTACATATACTGCTGCTTTCAGGCAGAGAAGGCAGTGGCACCCCACTCCAGCACTCTTGCCTGGAAAATCCCATGGACGGAGGAGCCTGGTAGGCTGCAGTCCATGGGGTCGCGAAGCGACTTCACTTTCACTTTTCACTTTCATGCATTGGAGAAGGAAATGGCAACCCACTCCAGTGTCCTTGCCTGGAGAATCCCAGGGATGGGGGAGCCTCATGGGCTGCCGTCTGTGGGGTCGCACAGAGTTGGACACGACTGAAGCGACTTAGCAGCAGCAGCAGCAGCTGCTTTCAGGTGAGGAAATTAAGATTTAAGGTAGAATTTCAGTTATTATCCCAAAGTAAGGCAGCTGGTAATAGTAGAACCAGGATATGTATTCATCTCTGTCTGACTCCAAAGCCCTGACTGCTAACGATTCAGGAAAGAGAAAGGAAAGGGGGAAGGTTTGGCTGCCACCTAGTCCCCCAGATGCTATCACCCTCCAAGTGAAAATACTCATGAAGACCACTAGTTCCTCAGCTGAATCTTGGTGCAGGTTGAGGCTTATTTGCAACTAATACAGTAACCTGCAGATTACACAGCTTGTAGAGCACAATAGAAAACCATTCTTTAGGGGAAATATCCTACACTAGGGGTCACCAAACCCCAGTTTTGTCCATATTTTGCTCCTTACTACTTCCATGACTTTGGGTGTGACACTTATCTGCTGTGAGCTTTAGATTTTATTTATAGAAATAAATATAATGTCGAGGGTGTCAGAGGATGAGACGGCTGGATGGAATCACCTATGCAATGGGCATGACCCTGGGCAAACTTCGGGAGATGGTGAGGGACAGGGAGGCCTGGTGTGCTGCAGTCCATGGGGTCACAAAGAGTTAGAAACCACTGAACAGCAACGAATAATGTTGTTCGCTTAGTCCACCTCTCAGGGCTATGTAAGACTTAAATGAATCTGTACTTTGATAGTATCTATATTTAAGGCATAATGACATCTGTTTTATTGGTCTTTTAAGGGATTGTATGATCTTCTCATATGAGTGGGAAAACTGGTCTCTTTTATAGTGGATTCAATTTCAGATCATTAAGGAGAAGAAAGAAATTGAATTGGGCCTTTAGGCATATTCTGGCAAAGGAAAATAAGAATTTCAATGGGGTAAGGACAAAAACATGAGTCACATCAGTGGCATAAATATGAATTTGGATAAAAAAAGATTTCTGGAATGATGTTAGCAAGCAATAGGATTAGCAACAGATACAGATGTGTCTTACTGGCAACAGGTTACAAGTCTGTACAGTATTACATGGGACATTTTGTTGCATATTTAAATATACAATATAAACTGGTTCTCAGTGGACATAGTTCAGTTCAGTTCAGTCTCTCAGTCGTGTCTGACTCTTTGCAACCCCATGAACCACAGCATGCCAGCCAGGCCTCCCAATCCATCACCAACTCCCAGAGTGCACCCAAACCCATGTCTATCGAGTTGGTGATGCCATCTAACCATCTCCTCCTCTGTTGTCCCCTTCTCCTCCTGCCCTCATTCTTTCCCAGCATCAGGGTCCTTTCCAATGAGTCAGCTCTCCGCATCAGGTGGCCAAAGTACTGGAGTTTCAGCTTCAACATCAGTCCTTCCAATGAACAACCAGGGCTGATCTCCTTTAGGATGGACTGGTTGGATCTCCTTGCAGTCCAAGGGACTCTCAAGAGTCTTCTCCAACACCACAGTTTACAGTTCTCTGTGCTCAGCTTTCTTTAGAGTCCAACTCTCACATCCATACATAACTATTGGAAAAGCCATAGCCTTGACTAGATGGACCTTTGTTGGCAAAGTAATGTCTCTGCTTTTCAATATGCTGTCTAGTTTGGTCATAACTTTACTTCCAAGGAGCAAGTGTCTTTTAATTTCATGGCTGCAATTACCATCCACAGTGATTTTGGAGCCCCCAAAAATAAAGTCTTACACCATTTCCACTGTTTCCCCATATATTTGCCATGAAGTGATGGGACCAGATGCCATGATCTTAGTTTTCGAAATGCTGGGTTTTAAGCCAACTTTTTTACTCTCTTCTTTCACTTTCATCAAGAGGCTCTTAAGTTCTTCTTTACTTTCTGCCATAAGGGTGGTGTCATCTGCATATCTGAGGTTATTGATATTTCTCCCAGCAGTCTTGATTCCAGCTTGTGCTTCCTCCAGCCCAGCATTTCTCATGATGTACTCTGCATAGAAGTTAAATAAGCAGGGTGACAATATACAGCCTTGACGTACTCCTTTTCCTATTTGGAACCAGTCTGTTGTTCCATGTCCAGTTCTAACTGTTTCTTTCTGACCTGTATACAGGTTTCTCAAGAGGCAGGTCAGGTGGTCTGGTATTCCCATCTCTTTCAGAATTTTCCACAGATTATTGTGATCCACACAGTCAAAGGCTTTGGCATAGTCAATAAAGTAGAAATAGATGTTTTTCTGGAACTCTCTTGCTTTTTCTATGATCCAGCGGATGTTGGTAATTTGATCTCCGGTTCCTCTGCCTTTTCTAAAACCAGCTTGAATATCAGGAAGTTCACGGTTCACATATTGTTGAAGCCTGGCTTGGAGAATTTTGAGCATTACTTTACTAGCGTGTGTGATGAGTACAATTGTGCGGTAGTTTGAGCATTCTTTGGCCTTGCCTTTCTTTGGGATTGGAATGAAAACTGACCTTTTCCAGTCCTGTGGCCACTGGTGAGTTTTCCAAATAAGCTGACATATTGAGTGCAGCACTTTCACAGCATCATCTTTCAGGATTTGAAACAGCTCAACTGGAATTCCATTACCTCCACTAGCTTTGTTCATAGTGATGCTTCCTAAAGTCCACCTGACTTCGAATTCCAGGATGTCCGGCTCTAGGTGAGTGGGAGTGATCATACCATCATGATTATCTGGGTCTTGAAGATCTTTTTTGTACAGTTCTTCTGTGTATTCTTGCCATCTCTTCTTAATATCTTCTGCTTCTGTTAGGTCCATACCATTTCTGTCCTTTATTGAGCCCATTTTTGCATGAAATGTTCCCTTGGTATCTCTAATTTTCTTGAAGAGATCTCTAGTGCTTCCCATTCTGTTGTTTTCCTCTATTTCTTTGCATTGATCGCTGAGGAAGGCTTTCTTATCTCTTCTTGCTATTTTTTGCAACTCTGAATTCAGATGCTTATATCTTTCCTTTTCTCCTTTGTGTTTCACTTCTCTTCTCTTCACAGCTATTTTTAAGGCCTCCTCAGACACCATTTTGCTTTTTTGCATTTCTTTTTCTTGGGGATGGTCTTGCTCTCTCTCTCCTGTACAATGTCATGAACCTCCGTCCATAGTTCATGAGGAATTCTGTCTATCAGGTCTAGTCCCTTAAATCTATTTCTCACTTCCACTGTATAATCATAAGGGACTTGACTTAGGTCATACCTGAATGGTCTAGTGGTTATCCCCACTTTCTTCAATTTAAGTCTGAATTTGGCAATCTGAGCCACAGTCAGCTCCTGGTCTTGTTTTTGCTGACTGTATAGAGCTTCTCCATCCTTGGCTGCAAGGGATATAATCAGTCTGATTTTGGTGTTGACCATCTGGTGATGTCCATGTTTAGAGTCTTCTCCTGTGTCGTTGGAAGAGGGTGTTTGCAATGACCAGTGCATTCTCTTGGCAGAACTCTGTTAGCCTTTGCCCTGCTTCATTCTGTACTCCAAGGCCAGATTTGCCTCTTACTCCAGGTGTTTCTTGACTTTCTACTTTTGCATTCCAGTCCCCTAAACTGAAAAGGACATCTTTTTTTGGGTGTTAGTTCTAGCAGTCTTGTAGGTCTTCATAGAACCATTAAACTTCAGCATTGTCTAACTCAATGAATCTACACCATGCTGTGTGGGTCACCCAAGATGGACAGGTCATGGTGGAGAAGTCAGATAGAATGTCGTCCACTGGAGAAAGGAATGGCAAACCACTTCAGTATTCTTGCCTTGAGAACCCCATGAACAGTATGAAAACGCAAAAAGATAGGACATTGAGAGATGAACTCCCCAGATTAGTAGGTGCCCAATATGCTGCTGGAGATCAATGGAGAAATAACTCCAGAATGAATGAAGGGATGGAGCCAAAGCAAAAACAACATCCAGTTGCAGATGAGACTGGTGATAGAAGCAAGAGTCGATGCTGTAAAGAGCAATATTGCATAGGAACCTGGAATGTTAGGTCCATGAGTCAAGGCAAATTGGAAGTGGCCAAACAGGAGATGGCAAGAGTGAATGTCGACATTCTAGGAATCAGCAAACTAAGATGGACTGGAATGGGTGAATTTAACTCAGGTGACCATTATATGTACTAGTGTGGCAAGAATCCCTTAGAAGAAATGGAGTAGCCATCCTGGTCAACAGAAGAGTCTGAAATGCAGTACTTGGATGCAATCTCAAAAACGACAGAATGATCTCTGTTCGTTTCCAAGGCAAACCATTCAATATCACCGTAATCCAAGTCTATGCCCCAACCAGTAACGCTGAAGAAGCTGAAGATGAAAGGTTCAATGCACATACGTGGTTTCTAAACATAAGAACAGAAGAATATGCTTGAAGTTTGTACCAAAGATTTTGTTTGAGCTTTGTTCAAATTCTGTATACATCAGAACAAATAAAGCTTATCAACTCTTTCCTTTATCCATTTTTAAAATTCTTCTTAACCCAAAAAGAGGACATGACAATGTATTTTACACCATAAACAAGATGACAATTTAAATATGCAAACACTTGATTAAAGCAATAGAAAGTACATAAAATTTATTTTTGTTTAATAGGTTTATGTCTAATTAGCTGACCAATGGGAGGTAATGCTAATAATGCCAGATAACTGAAATAAATGTTGTTTAACAGCATGGGGTTCCAGTAACACTTTGTTTCATCCAGGGCCAGGATGCGCCCCCTGGTGGCCGCACTGCTTTCTTTAAAGTCAGCTTATCATGTTCCTCGTGGGTATTGGCCTCCTTTCAAAACTGTCTCTGGTCTTGAGCTCTTTGTGCCTGTTTTGTCACAATAAATCTGTCCAGTAATCTCTGAAACTCATGCAGAAACTCATGCAGATGATGTTTAGAGATCCCATCAGGAAATAATACAGAAGAGTTCTGCTCTGTTTAATTCCTATTTAAATAAAATTAGGTTTTGTAATTAATTCACACAGTCCACAATACCTCGGTCAAACATCTTTTCATTTTAATATATTTTTGTTGTTGTCTTATTTTAGCACGTTTTAACTCTTGCATATGTTAGTTGGTGGAGGGTGGAACAGAAATAGATGTTTATCAGACCAGAACTTTTTAACACATTTTTCAGTCTTCCATTGGATTTTGTGAGTTCTCAGGTTTTTGTTTTTGGTTTTAAAGCTTTGCTCTCGTCTTTGTACAGCACAGTGGCAAGGGGTGTATGAATATCATTACTTTTACTGCAGAGTCTGTAATTGGTCCCTTGACTTACTGGTGTGCTTCACACAAGAAAACCACCCTATCTAGGGAAAAGTCTCAATTGAAGAGGCATATTAAAAAAAGTAAACACATAAATACACACATTATATTTTTCAAAGTCAAATGATATTCTATTTTGTGGGCACCCTTATCCATTGATATTGGATGGGTTGTTTCAAAGTCTACATTTTTGTTTGAAGACTTGCAACACGAAATTCCTGCAATATCACCTGAGTTAATAATTACAGCAATCTGTGAATTTAGAATGCAAGTTCCTGATGTTTGACTGACTTTAGCTGCTGTAAGAACCCCAGCGTTGAGCTTCACTATTTTGTATCCCTATTGCTTACTAAGTAATAGCCTCTGGTTTCCTCAGATATAATTAGCCTCTGGGTACTTCCCTCTTTGTTGGGAATGTGAAGTGTTCACCTTCTGACGCTGCTTCAGCTGTAGAAAAATTCTGTCTCAGAATTTTATATGGAAAAAAAAATGTAAGGTAGAGGGAGTGAATGTGAATGAATGAATCAGTGAACCCAGTGATTAAAAATATAATGACATACGTATTCTTGTGGCAGCCCAACAAATATATAACCGTGCATTTAGAAATGACCAGTTAAGCATTTGAAGACAAATTAGCTTATTGTCTCCTTTCTAGGTGTTAGGAAACATCAATAGTACCTGCTTTTAAAGCAGTAGGCTAATGAAAACTGATGAAAGTCAATACAAAGTCAAATTATGTGATCTCTGATTTGAATGTGAAAAAAAGATTAATTATTAATAAGACATGATATTATGTAAAATGGATAAATGTGCCCAGTTTTAAACATTATTGTTTTTAGCCTTTGCTGCAGAGTTGAGAGACCCTCTATAGAGTTTATGCATGAGCCTGGAGCTGCTGTTGCATGTAGAATATTGATTCATTTGGTTTTGCTGCTTTGATAGATTCTGAAAAGCCAGTGTTCCACCCCTTAAATGCATCCATATGTGCGCGCGTGCACACATTAACACACACACACACTTTCTTTAAACATTTGACTTGCAGTGTTCCCTTAAACTCCTAAACATGACGACTTGGGAGCCCACTGTAAGGGATTTTTCTCCAGCTCAATGCTTTTGGTTACCACTGCTGCACAGAGAAGGCAATGGCACCCCACTCCAGTACTCTTGCCTGGAGAATCCCGTGGATGGAGGAGCCTGGTGGGCTGCAGTCCATGGGGTTGCTAAGAGTCAGATAAGACTGAGCGACTTCACTTTCACTTTTCACTTTCATGCATTGGAGAAGGAAATGGCAACCCACTCCAGTGTTCTTGCCTGGAGAATCCCAAGAACAGGGGAGTCTGGTGGGCTGCTGTATATGGGGTTGCACAGAGTTGGACACGACTGAAGTGACTTAGCAGTAGTAGCTGCACAGAAAAACGTTTTGCCACGTTCTCTCTCCTCTCGTTGAGCAGAGCCTCCTTTCTTGCAAAAACAACATCCAACTGCAATGATCAATGTCATTATAACATCTTGTTCAATGTAAGCAAAACTGAGTTCTTTAGAACATTTTGACCAAAGATCAAATGCGTTTGGGAAAAGGAATAATATTGAAGAGTTACATATCTGTGGCATCTAATGAAAAGAAGATCAAGAGAAATCATTGCAGCTGGATGATGAACTTTGAGAAAAGATGGTATTAACACATACAGGGGTTTGATAGCAGGCTAAATACTGTTGCTTACATTTCATTATCCGAGAGTGTTATCAGTCTTAGAAGAGTTGGTTACTTCTCAAAAAAAGGAAAAAAGAAAGCCTGAAATAATGATGGTCAGTTAATCACTATAGTTACACTGGACTCAAAGTGGTTTTAGATTAAGAAATGGATTCTAGAAATGAGTGAAAGGAAGACACTGGTTTACCCCCCTCACTCCTTGGGCTTTGCAACCAGAGGTGATCTTTATTGATGCTTCCATAGGTGAGGAAAAGCAGGTGATTTTTTTGCATCTTCCGTAAGATCTTGCCAACAGAAACTGAGTCACTAAATCTCGACTGGGAAACAACTGCTGCTATTTTCCCTTGTCTGTGTCTGATCTCAATTATAAAGACTTCCACGGTAGAAGGAAGCTGTGGGCCCATTTATTCTGATTCTCTTACATAAGGAATTATAAGATCAGAAGAATGACCCCGTGAATTAGAAAGAATAGGAGTTTGCAGAGTGAATGTGTAGGGCTGGAAACAGAGCTATGGTATTTCCAGCCTAAGACACAGAAACACCACCAAACCACAGAAGGTAGTAGGTAGATCATTTTATGCCTGGAGAATCCCAGGGACAGGGCAGCCACTTTATGGTGGATCTGGGAAATCTCTCACCAGGGCTTCCCTGGTGGCTCAGCTGGTAAAGAATCCACCCGCAACTCAGGAGACCTGGGCTCTATCCCTGAGTTTGAAGATCCCCTGGAGAAGGAAAAGGCTACCCACTCCAGTATTGTGGCTTGGAGAATTCCATGGACTGTATAGTCCATAGGGTCACAAAGAGTCAGACATGACTGAGCAACTTTCACTTTCGCTGGGAAATCTCTCAAGTCTTTCAAAGCTTGCTCCTCCATACTCAAGAAATAGACATGAGGACTCTAGCAGATTACTTTCATTCCAGAGAACTCAGCTCATCTCCTTTGTGGAAGTAAGATTGGGTTACATGATCTCTAAGGTCTGTCAACTCCATCATGCTGTAATTCTAACTCTTGAAATTTTTGTAACCACAGAACATTCTAACAAGTAAGGGGCATTTCCCTTTATTTCATTCGAGCAAAGTCTTCTTCACTGGCAGATTGCCATGCCCAACCACAGACACAATGCAATTGAATGCCGTAGAGTTTTGTGTATATTTGTAGGATTGTGGAGAGGCACGTGTCTGTGAATAGTCCAATTTTTTTTTTTGCTGAATGATTCTGAAATTGTGTCAGGGTCTGAGAAATAACATGTGGACATTAACTTTGTTATAAGACAGTAGCTTATAAGTTTCCCAAGTGACTTTGTAAGATATATTCTGTTTGAATGTATGCATGTGTGTCTGTACACACAAACACACATACGCACATGCATGAATGTTTAAAGTTGTTCAGCACTGCTGTGAATTGTGATGATATCAGAAACACTTCAGTGACTTCAGTATTCTTCCCTGGTAATATAAAGTCCTGTAGTCTGATCTCCTTGATTTACAAATCTGAAAAGATCTCTCTCAGTTTGAGAGTTCCAAATTATGTTAGGATAAAATGCAAAACTCTTAACATGAAATAAAAGGCACTTCAATACAGACTTCTTCTAAGTTCTGTAGGCTTTATGTCCATCACCATTTTTGTTCCTGAAACAATCTAAGCTCAAGGCATTCTAACCTACTTTCAAATGCCTGATATCTTTCTTTTTTTCCCTAGTGTTAAGCCTTTCCCATGTCTGTCTCCCTTGATAGAAATAACCTTCTCCGGCCTCCATGCCAGCAAAATCCTTCTCTCCCTTCAGGTTTCGGCTGGGTTTAAATTTGACTTTCTGAGAAGGAGATTATAATCATTTCTTAATATCAATTCTCAGTCTGACAACAGGGGAAGACTTTAATTGATTAATTATTTCATACTTATTGAACACCTGCTGCTGCTGTGTAAATATGCCACAGGGAACATACAACATGACCAAAATATAGTTCCTTGTTTAAAAAAGGTGTGTGAACTACACAGACATAATGATAATGGAGAATGTTCTTGGGAAATTCAAGTGCAATGGAGATTTGGAAAAGACGGTGACCCTATTCTTCTGAATTTGGAAAACAACTTATTTTGATATTATTCTGCCTGTTGCTGCTGTGTGCATGTTCAGTTGTGTCTAATTCTTTTCCAACCCCATGGACTGTAGTCCGCCCAGCTCCCCTGTCCATGGAATTTCCCATGCAGGAATGCTGGAATGGGTTGCCATTTCCTCTTCCAGGGGATGTTCTCATCCCAAGGAGGGAACCCATGTCTCCACATATCCTGAATTGCAGGCAGATTCTTTACCATTGAGCCACCTGGAAAGCCTGTTATTCTATCCAAGAATTTACAAATGCCATTGGTCCAAGGGACCTTCGGTTCTGAAAGGATCCACTCAGTCTACTCTTGGGGGATTGCATGAGGATCCCATGAGTGGATTTTAGATCACCAAATTCCAGTTCAGTCAGAGCCGTTCTTCTGGTCTAATGGCTTTTTAGAAGTTTGAAAACCACAGATCTTTTCTACTGGAATAATAGTGTGTTGTGTTTTTAATAGGAATTCTCGACTTGATTTTCACTTTCAAGGAAATTGGGTGTGTTAGTCACTTAGTCGTGTCTGACTCTTTGTGACCCCACGGACTATAGCCCTCCAGACTTCTCTGTCCATGGAATTCTCCAGGCAAGAATACTGGAGTGGATTGCCATCCCCTTCTCCAGACGAACTTCTCAGTCCATGGATGGAACACTGGTCTCCTGCATTGCAGGCAGATTCTTTACCATTTGAGCTACAGGAGAATCTTTTCAAGGAGATTGGTGGATAATAAATGCCCCTTTTCAGTTTATAACAGCAGTTGTCCCCAAGTCACTGAAGGGAAATAGTGATGCATCAGTTTAAGACTGTATGTGACACCAAGGCGCCCAGGATAACATACACTTGCCAAGTGCATTCATGATTCTTTTTTCTTTGCTTTCAGTAGAATTTCACAGAAGGAGTATTTATTAGAAATTACTAGCAGCATGATCTTTGAGAATGACTCAACATCCTATATTAATTGCAAGTGTGTCAATATTTGGCAGCAGGAATTCTGGTTGTTTTTTTTTTCCCCCAACCAGGGGAAAAGGCCAAGGAGCTTAATAACTACAAATTCCTAAAATACCCATGGAATAAAAATGACATCTTGAGCAAATTACTTTTTTTTCTTTTCCCTCNATCTTGAGCAAATTACTTTTTTTTTTTTTACCTGAATATGTTATAGTACATGATTTAAGCTACTTTTCATTTCTGTCTTAATCCTGCTTTGTTTTGAGCTAAACTAAGCATCCTTTTTTAGGATTCAAGTGTTCACTGTATGAGGTAAATTAACTCTTACAGTGCTTTAGGGTACCAATTAATGCCCCAGAGGAGGTAAATTACTAAATGGTACCCTGCTGCTCTAAAAGACTGAATTCGTCTCAAATGTTTCAGTTGCTCCCCAGTAGAAAGTAGATTATTCCCAATGGTTCTCTGTAAAACAGGATCCATTTTTAAATGGGAAATTAGATTCCATCTGATCGGCAGGCTAATGCTTCCCAAATGTGTCATACCATAGTCATGATTGGATTATCATGGGCTATAACAGCCTGCAAGGAAATCTTGAAAAGCCAATAAGTAAATATAAAGACAAGGAAGAGTATATTTAGAATAAAGTATGTAAAATTTGTAAGCGGAGTGAGAATAAGGTATTTGAATTTTATTAAGGCGGTGCTATCATTATTATTCAGAAGTACAGACTATTTATGTTACAAAACAGTCTTGATCCTTTTCTGTCCGTTAAAAAATATAAAAATCAAGATATAGAAATGAAGACTTTCACTCCAGCACTTGGATTTATAATGTTGCTTGAACTCACTGCTTTGTAAGATGCTTTTTTGATGGGTCTCTTAGAAGGTTTTCTCTTATATTGAAGTTAAAGCTACTTTCCTATTCCCTTATTTGCTCATTATGGTGCAAACAGTTTTAAGTTCCAAGTAAGTGTGAGACACTGTGGAAAGAAAGAACTCTCACCTTCTCAAACCTCATGCTCTGGCAAGGAGGAATAAAAACAAAAGCATTAACTGTTAAATTGTGATAAGGGCATTGAAGGAAACAAAGAATGGTCCAAGGTAGAAAATAAATAGCATAGTGAAGTGGGACCCAGGCAGAGACCGGGGACAATGAAATAAGCATGAAAGCAAGAAGACAGACTTGCCCTTAATCCCCAGAACGTGAAGGAGCTGCCTAGGACAGCAAGGTGAACAGACTGACTAAGTGCAGAATCCCTGGAGACAAGATAGTTGCATGTCTGAGGAGCCAAAAAAAAAAAAAAAAAAAAAGACCCACGTGGCAAGGCGAAGTGGTGGTGGAGGGGTAGGGTCTGGAGGTGAGACGGTGAGAAAATCTGGGGTTAGGTGATGCAGGATCTTGTAAACTAACAATAACATTGCTAAGAAGGGTTTTATGTCGGGGAGTGACAAAATCAGAATTACTATAAAAAATAGCAGCGATATTAAATATTGACATAGCACATTATATGCCAGTCTTTTAAGGACTCAACATTTATTAACATTCTCCATAATCTGATGAAATAGATTTAAAGTAAGGCACAGAGGTGAGTTGACTTGTGGGAAGGAAGTTGTGTAGCCACTGCCTTACAGGACTGGGATTTAAACTTGAGCACTTATATGTCCAAAATAGTAACTGTATTTCTCTCACTATGATAGCTAGCTATAGCTATCATCTATCTTTTTTTTTTTTTTAATTGGGGAATAGTTGCTATACCCTATTATGTCAGTTTCTACTGTAGAGTGAAATGAATCAGCTATATGTATATGGGTATACTGTTCCTCTTGGATACGCCCCACAACTCTAGGTCATCACAGAGCTCCAAGCTGAACTCCTTGCGTTACATAGCAGGCTCCCACTGGCTGTATAAAGGGTATTAAATGGTGAGATGAGGTTGGTGGCGCTACTGGTAAAGAGCCCGCCTCCCAATGCCGGGAGATGTAAGAGACGTGGGTTTGATCCCAAGGTTGGGAAGATCCCCCGGGGGAGGAAAAGGCAACCCACTCCAGTATTCTTGCCTGGAGAATCCCGTGGACAGAGGAGCCTGGCAGCCTATGGTCCATAGGGTCACAGAGCCAGACATGACTGAGTGACTTAGCACTTCCTTCAGAGTACTAAGATTTTTATTAGGGCATGAGTTTTGAGAGCAGCAGCTCAGCACTGAGCCAAGAGGGTCCCCAACAGCACCATCTGGCTAGAAAGATGGAACTAGCAAAGGAGACCAAAAATCAGTGAGCCAGTAATAAGTGGAAGTCCAGGATGGAGGAGTCACAGGGAACTAAGATAGGGGAGTGTCCTAAGACCAAATGAGTGGTGGGTTCTGCTGAATGCCTTTGAAAGATAAGACAACATAGGAGTCTGTGGTGAATGACATCACAGGAACCGTTCCTGGCCCTGAGAGAGAAGTTTCCATGAAATAGTAGAAAAGAAGGCTGATAGATGGGGTTAAGGGTGAAACAAAATGATAGTGCATGTCAGCTATACTTCAAATAAAATCTTTAAAAGTATTAATACTTTTTTAGCATGAATGAGGGATAAAGTCAAGATAGAATAGATAGAATATGTCGACAAATCTCTAGAGTTTTGTGATGTAACAGAAATAGCTAGGGAGATATATTGGGAAGGGAGAAACACACACGCAGGTGATGATAGAGGAACAGAACATGTTTCTGCGAAGGAGATCAAGCCAGTCAGCCTTAAAGGAGATCAACCTTGAATATTCATTGGAACGACTGATGCTGAAGCTGAAGCTCCAACACTTTGGCCACCTTATTCGAAGAGCCGACTCATTGGAAAAGATCCTGATGCTGGGAAAGACTGAAGGCTGGAGGAGAAGGGGATGACAGAGGATGAGATGGCAAGATAGCATCACTAACGCCATGGACTCGAGTTTGAGCAAACTCTGGGAGTTGGTGGAGGACAGAGGAACCTGGCCGTAGGGTCTCAAAGAGTTGGATCTGACTTAGCGACTGATCAACGACCACAGCAAGATGCTGAGAGAAAACAGAACCTTTGAGGATGCAGAGGGAAAACAGTATCAATATATAAGCCTTTTTGAGGAGACAAAGCAAGAGAGGATTTGCAAAAGGAAAGGAAACTTCAGCCTTAGACGGAGGAGGGACCTTCCTCACTTAACATCTGTGAGCAAAGAAGTGTGAGAGGCTGGTCTGAGAACTTTGGCCACTGGGCTCTTGCTCTGCATTCTGGAGAGGGGCAAAGAATGAGAAACAGCTAATACTGTTTAAAATGAATCACTCTCTGTGATAAATGCTTTATATATATTATTTCAATTATTTCTCAAAAACTCTGAATCAGTATTTTTAGCGTTTAATCAGTAGCTGATGGAACTGAGACTCAGAGGAATTAAGTGACTTGCCCCAAATCACAAATCCTCTTAATTCCTGGAGATAAAATCTGAGCAGTCAGCCTGGCTCCAAACTGATTCTTGAGCTAGAAATTAACTTAGTTACTCACCAGTAAGTAGGTGACGAGGTTGAGAGAACTCAGGCTCCCAGCTGTGTGTGGCTAGGGACCCACAGGCCTTAGGGTAGAACTTCAGGGTTTTCACTGCCCATCCAGCATTTCCTCCACCGTTTCTACCCAGTTCTCCATGCTTTAAAGGCAGGGGGCTTTAAAATATGTGACTGCTCATTAGGAATGTGTGCACTGAAAATTTAGTGGAACTTAGGGTGGAGATTGTAACCATTTGAATCATGAGAATCACATATAATTGTTTTTCGAGATGAAAAATAAGTCAAAGGACTTCTTTGTGTGACTGGTATAGATTTTTCCTAATGAGAACTCCTTGTACATACAATTCGTTTTTGAAAGGAATTTTTCAAGAGCCTGATTAACTTTCAATCAGGATGCTCAGGTGATTAGACACAGCCTGATTATGTAAGGAAAAATGCAGTGAAAGACAGTGTTCTTTTTTTAACAGGCATGCAACACTGAAGCAATTTAAAGGAAGTTTAACAGTTCTTCATTTAGCAGAGCTGATTTAAAATAGCAGTGCCATTTTTCAAAGGTTATTTGTGTGTTTGTTTGTATTTTTTCCTATAGAACAGAGAGATTTCTGGTTTAAAGTTTTCTAATGGAGTGGCTGTCAAATTTACAAGCCCTTATTGTAACATGATGAGAGAAATTCCATATTCTATGGAAACTGTATATTTTGCATTCAATCTTATGATTTATTGTATAGTTTCAGTCTAGTTACATAAGTGTGGCATCTTTTGTTTTAATTTTTTCTGGATCCCTTTTAGGGAACCACTTGATACTCTAGCCAATGTGTATTGTGTTGGTCAGTTTCATACGGTCATTAGAAAGCTTATCTCAGGTGCAACCTAACAGCATCTCAGTACAGATCCTGCAGATGAAATGTCTGTCTAAGGATACAATGAAAGTTCTGGAGATCACACATCTGTCCCTCAAAATGGCAGCCATCTTTCATAATAGAAACTCATCTTGGTTTCCCTTCTCTTTGACCCCCTCATTCCTTGTACATCCTCCCAGGATGGCTTTCCCAAATAAACTAAGTGCATGGCCCAGGCTAGGACACTGGCAAATTTCTATCTGTAGAAGCATGGAAAGAAGGTACATATATATATATATATATATATATTTTAAATTGAACTATAATTGATTTACAATGTTGTGTTAATTTTGGCTGTATAGCAAAGATGCATATGTGTGTATATACATTCTTTTCTTCTATAAAAAATATTCTTTTCCATTCTGGTTTATCTTAGGATATTGAGTATAGTTCTCCATGCTGTGCAGTGGGACCTTGTCGTTTATGCATTCTATGTATCATAGCTTGTATCTGCTAACTCCTGATTCCCAATCCGTTCCTCCCCGGCCGCTTACCCTTCACAGTCACCAGCCTTTGCTCTATGTTGGTGATTCTGTTTTGGCTCCATAGGTTCATGTGTATCGTATTTTAGATTCCACATATAAGTGATGTCATATGGTGTTTGTTTTTTCCATTTGACTTTGCTCACTTACTATGATCTCTAATTGTGTGGAAGATGCAGTAAGTGGCATTATTTTGTCCTTTTTATGACTGAGTAATATTCTACACCTTCTTTACCCATTCATCTGTCAATGGACATTTAGATTGCCCTTATGTCTTGGCTGTTGTGAATAGAGGCACTTATGTCTTTAATTTTCACATCCAGGTGCCAAAATGGACCTCACTTTTTTTAAAAGCATTCATACATACATGTACAGTTTTATTTCAGTGTTTTTCACCTACTTGCCTACATTTGTATTTTTATAAGAAAATGTTTTAGATTAAGATAGTGACATTTACCTCCTTCTGCAAAAATGAGGAAACTATGAACTAATAATAAACTAATAATATAGTGACATGAGTCAGTTGTGTTTTATTGTTTAAATCAGCTACATGATCAATTCCAGTTTCTGTTTGGTGTACAACATAAGATTGTGAGGACATGGCTGTTCATTTAATAACACAACTTTAAATTGAATGAGCTGCTCTCCTCAGAACTAGAAAGAGAGAAAGTTTGCCAAATAAATGTTTAAATTTGGGCTAAGAATAAACATAAGCCTTGGAATAAATTAGTCACTGTCCTGTACAACCTGGTAAACATCTTTGTATGTCTCTTCCTGTGTTGAGTACCCAGAAAGCAATTCTTCTTTATAGTAAATTAAAAACTGCTTATGACCTATATCAGCGCAGTACTTTAACTGAAGAACTAATGCTGATACTAGCAGTAATAAAGAAGATGTCTTATTTTCTTTTTAGTATTTTTCTTACCATGAAATTGAATCTGAACCAGGTGATAGGTAGATGGACAGGGAGATAGGTAGGGAGGAAGGCAGGTAGATAGATATTTGCATACTGATGGTCATTTACATATATAAAAAAGTGACACCATATATTCTGTTGGATTTAATTATTTTTCATACTTTTTGACACAGTAAGTATTTCATGCTGAAAGTTTTTCCTAAAATTATTTTTATCCAATAACTGTTCAGTCACTAAGTTGTGTCTGTGGACTGTAGCATGTCAGGCTTCCCTGTCCTCACTGTCTCCCAGAGTTTGCTCAGATTCATGTCCATTGAGTCAGTGATGCCATCCAACCATCTTATTCTCTGCTGCCCTTTTTTCCTTTTCCTTTCAATCTTTCCCAGCATCTGAGCCTTTTCTAATGAGTCGGCTCTTCGTATCAGATGGCCAAGGTATCCAATAATACCACGTGATAATTTTCTAGACACAGGATAAAAAATTCATTTAGATTTTTGTAATGCACTTCTAACACTTTTTATCTAATAAAGTTTATCCTGAAAAAAAAAAAAAACAACACATAGGTATGGATAAGGTGAGTCAGTTGCTTTGAATCTGCAGGAATCTTGTACCACATTACTATTCAGACAACAATAAAATGAAGCAAACCTACATATCCCATGAAAACTTCAAAGAAAACTCCTCCACCAAAAGAATTTTTGACATCACGTGACGTGCCCAAGAAGAACAAAGGGATTTAGGAAGTGTGCTCAAAATTGGTCTTTCATGTGTACTTATGTATTCAGCTTGTTCGTCCATCAGGAGCTCCACCTGTTTTGGAGATTTTGCTCATCACTTATTTATCTGCAGTGAGATTGGAGTCTGAATGGATCTTTATTTCAATCACATACTGAATGTAAGAATTGTGAAAAGCAGTTTGGAGCCAAGATGTATCCTGTTTTTGAGAGAGCCGTTGAACTTCACAGGGAGGACTCTGGCTCACAGCTCCTAATCTGGAGTCTTGTATCTCAGATCTACTTTTGGAGAGTGACATAAAGTTGATAGGAAACGTTGAGTCCATTTTTAGACAGATGTGGACATTTTGTCAGGTCAAATCATGCGACTAAACTTGATGTAAGCTTTCTCAGTTGTATCTTACCGTGAAAAACTATGCAGTAGTTAATTTCAAACTTAGGAAGTACTTAAAAGTATGAGTAGCTGCTTTGAGAATGACCAGACTATAGCATCATATGAGACGCAGTGAACATCAAGAATATTCCCATCTCCAGTGTTTTGAAAGGAAGTGTATGGTTTCTTCCTTTAGGCAAGGTGACCATCATTTGATCAATTTATAAATCAATTGATGAAGACTACTAAGTGATGATTACTCACATTTATGGCAAGTTTACCATGGGCTATATGTTGTACCTTGTGCTTTATATGGATTGTTTAAACTTCATGGAAAAGTCATAGAATAATGATTGTTAAACTTACTTTACGTTAAACAACCTTCTCTGTTAAGTGGAAGAACGAATACAATTATTTCATTTCATGCCTGTATGATTCAGGAAACACACAAACATATAAGTCTTTGGTAGATTTATATATCAAATGACGGTTTCTTTAGTGTAAGAATATAAAGGCTGTATATGACACTGATGTATTATAGAATGCATTATAGAAGATAGATAGAAAATGAAGTTTTCACTCTTAGGATGCTTGCAATCTGGCACTGAGGATAAAGCAGGTACACACATGTTTGTGACAGAAATCTTCCCATCTGTAAGGCTTAAGAGTTCACACAGTCCTTTCAGACACTTAATTTTATTTTTACTGAATCAAATATTTTCATCACTAAGCTTTTTATACCCATCAGTCTATTCTGAACATAGCTTGCTTATCTTTTTATCCTTCTAGTAAATCTATTAAAACTTTAAATGTAAGACAGATATGATTGCATTTTCTTCCTTAGTACTAACAGAGGTTTATAATAATATATGTGAGTATCATTATGTGATGAATATGATTATGTGATGAAATACAATGTATTTGTTATGAATTTGTGATTTATTATAATCTGAACGTTGTCTTGATACCCACCTTAAAGAAAGCAGACTAAGGACCAACTGGCCAAAGTTCTCTCCACCTGTCTTCTTTGCTCTCCTATGATGAGTAAGAAAAGTTTCTTCTCCTTCAAAGGCTGAACCTTTCATTTCCTGATTATCTCTTGCTTTGTGTTCTCAGGAATGTCTGTATATTAGATATCATTTTCTCTTCTTGTTACACCTTTAATATTTTTTATTGAAGTATAGTTGATTTAAAATGTTGCTTCAGTTTTATACGTACAGCAGGGTGATTAAGTCTTGTATATACATATACACACGTGGGCAAACCCAGTGGTACACTGGTTAAGAATCCGCGTGTAATGCCGGAGACTAAAGAGATGTGGATTCGATCCCTGGGTCAGGAAGATCCCTGGACAAAGAAAGGGCAACCCACTCCAGTATTCTTGCCTGGAAAATCCCACGGACAGAGGAGCCTTGTGGGCTACAGTCCTTGGGGTTACGAAGAATCAGACACGACTGAGCATAAACAAACACACACACACACACACACACACACGTGAATACATGCATATGTGTGTACACACACATACACATACACACTTACATATATATTCTTTTCCAGATTTTTCCCCATGTAGGTTATTATAAAATATTGAGTGTAGATCTCAGTGTTATACAGTAGGTCCTTACTGATTAATTTCCTTTACTTTAATTCCAAGTATCTTCCTTTCTCCTCAAGCAATCATATGTTCTATCCTTATACATATTTCCTGTCCCTATGTGTTTGAAGGGTGGGGATGGGTAGGCATGTGTATCCTTTTTGACTCCATATTCCTCTGGGATCCAAAATCTCAGCCAAGTGAAAAAAAAAAATTTCCAGAAAGCATAAAAGAGTTAATCAGATTTAGAGGAAGAAAAAGTAAATAGCAGAAAAAAACACAAAAACCCACTGAGGGAGTATATATTTATGTATTATATGAAAGTGAAAGTTGCTCAGTCATGTCCAACTCCTTACAACCCCATGGACTGTAGCCTGACAGGCTCCTCTGTCAGTGGAATTTTCCAGGCCAAAATACTGGAATAGGTGGCCGTTCCCTTCTCCAGGGGATCTTGCCAACCCAGGGATCGAACCCAAGTCTCCCACATTGCAGGCAGATTCTTTACCATCTGAGCCACCAGGAATATGTATAAATAATATAAATGAGTTCAGTGACTTGAATTGCCTAGTATTCAGAGCTGCTGTTCAGTCACTCAGTCCTGTCCAGCTCTTTGCCACCCCATGGACTGCAGCAGGCCAAGCTCCCCCTGTCCTACACTATCTCCTGGAGCTTGCTCAAACTCATGTCCACTGGGTGGATGATGCCATGCAACCATCTCATCCTCTGTCGACCCCTTCTCCTCCTGCCTTCAGTCTTGCCCAGCATGAGGATCTTTTCCAAAGAGTTGGCTCTTCCCATCAGGTAGCCAAAGTATTGGAGCTCCAGCATCAGCATCAAACCTTCCAGTGTATATTAAGGGTTGATTTCCTTTAGGATTGACTGATTTGACCTCCTTGCCGTCTAAGAAACTGTTAAGAGTCTTCTCCAGCACCACGGTTTAAAAGCATCAGTTCTTTGGCGCTCAGCCTTCTTTATGGTCCAACTGTCACATCCATCCTTGACTGCTGGAAAAACCACAACTTTAACTAGATGGACCTTGGTCAGCAAAGTGATGTCTCTGCTTTTTAATATGCTGTCTCGGTTTCTCATAGCTGGCTCTGCCATTGACTGGTTCCTTTGACACTGACCTAATCACACAAAGCAGTTTCTTCATTCATAATAGCTTCCCTTGCTGCTCAGCGTTGCTGTTCCAGTCAAAAATAAAATGTCAATTTATGCTAGAGAGTTTTACAAGCTGTACGAACCTGACATGATACAAATGCAAGAAGGCAGTGGCTTTCATTGAGATGAATATCCTAGTGGCTCTTCAGTTTTCACAAACAAATCATTCTCCTCTCCCCCAGTTTTGCTGATTTTTGCAGCTCTGAATTTACCTAGAACATAGAATTACTATCTTGTCAGAGAGTACAATGTCACTCAGTTTCTCAGTAGAGAAAAATAACACCCATGCCATTCTTCCTAGCTTGTAGACATTCAAAATTGTATTACTGATTTAAGCGGTAAAGTCAGAAAGCTTGGAATCCATTGTAACAATATCCTATAAAGTATATGTTTTAAAATCTGAGATAAGCTTTTGAATGATAAAGGACATTTTATAAAAAGAGAGCTTTTGTCAATTATGTCACTTTCTAACGTAAGGATACTATTAAGTGTATTATGTAGCTTCTACTCTATCTGAGAGCTTCCATGTCACACATAGTTCTGCTTCTTTCAGAAAATATTTTAAAAAAATCTTAGCGACACAAATTTGTATATATGGCTATGCCCTTATTATCACATTAAATATATTTTGGGTCCCACCTTTTGCAAATGTATACTTCACAGGATGAATTTTCATATTTTCTGAATCAGGCTCACTCTTGGCTTTATTATATGCCCTTTCCACTTTTCACTTTCCCATGGGGCTACTTTCCTTAATCAATATTATTTGTCTGTGTGTATGCACGTGTTTGTGTGTGTGTGTGTGTGTGTGTGTGTGTTTTAAGAGGTAATATGTGTGCTTGTTAAAATATCATACAGCAAAAAGAACAATTTATTGAAAATGTCTCTTTGCCATATTTAAACTCTGAATCCTTGTTTTCCTTTCCACCAGCAGTTATGATGTGGATCTAATTACTCAGGTCCTCTCTTTCTGATGGCCATTTAGACATTTTCTTATATCTTGTACAGTAGAGTTGCAGTAATTAAAAAGTTTTGGCTAGTATATATCTGTGGATTGTTGCTGTTGTTGTTTTGTCCGTAAGTTGTGTCCAACTCTTTTGCGACTTCATGGACTGTAGCCTGCCAGGTTCCTCAGTCCATGGGAATTCTCAGGCAAGAATACTGGAGTGGGTTGCCCTTTCCTTCTCCAATATCTGTGGATATGTTCTAGTAAACATACCATTTAAGGTCAATGGTATGAGCCCTATTTTGATGGGTGCTGCAGAATTATCCTTCAATAAATTATAGGAATTTATGTTTTCACTCAAAATTTATTACAGTTACTGTATCTACACAGTGTTACCAAAAGGAAATTTATAGTTTTTACCTTTATGAATTCTGGAAAATAATTTTATATTTTAAATAAACACTCACCTAATGTATGAATGCAGTAGAGCAAAGAGAATCAACTCAAGAGCCGTTTATTTGCCTATAGTTCATTTTTCACCCATCTTCTTTATTGGCTGCTAGTGATTCTTTCTTTTCCTGATTTTGAAGCCTCTTCCTTGTTAAGAAAACAAGGATTTTGTAATATACCACACTTATCACAGTTATTGTTTATCTTTACGTTGTTTATAGATTTTGACGTCCACAGATTGCTAATATTTATATTCTACATCGGTATTGTCTCTCTTAGCCTCTGGATTTGGGGTGATGTTTCGAAAAGCTTTTCCTAAGTCATGATTTTTGTGTGTTTTTATTTATTGTCATGTTTAAATCCTTGCTCTGTCTGGGTTTATTCTTGAGTAAGAAGTGATACAGAACTTCAACTTTGCTTTTATTTTGTTTTGTCATTTTTCATCTAGACTGCTTTCTAGTTATATAGAGAGCATTTTCTGAAAAATTTATTTGCTCTTAATGATTTTAAATGCCATCAGCATTACCAGATAAGCAAGTATTTGTGCATTTTGTTGCATCTGAGGACTTCATGTTTTGGATCAGTGTTTTTGGTCTCTTCAGCCACCAGCACCAAACTGAATTAATGTAATCTTAAAATAGTCTTAAATATGTAGTACTGCTAGTTATCACTCTGTAATCTTTTGTTTTCCTTTTGGAAATGTTAAAATTTCCATATAAGTTTTAGTGTTAGTTTGACAGGTTCAAAAACAAAAATGAGACAAACAGAAGAACTGCCTAATATTTGTATGGGGAATGAGGAAACTCACAGAATAATTTGGTGACAATTGTTACTTTATAATACTAAATCATACCCCAAATGGAAAAATCTATTTTTCAAGACTTTTTATGTATTTCAGTAAAGCTTTAAAGTATCTTCACATAGATCTTGTGCCCTTCTTGTAAATTTTAAAACTTGATAGTAGTTACNTATACAATAGCTAATTACTAAAATTTTGATTTTATATTAAGCATCATAATGAATATTCTTATAAGATGTAATAATGATCACTGTACTGCTTTTGAGTTTTCTGAGTAAGTAATCATGCTCTGATTATTATTATAACTGTATAATTCTGCTTCATCAATTTTCTGTGTGCATCTGCTATTTCATCATTTTGTCTATACATATGCAGAAACTATTACCTACAGTAAAATACTTAAGAATAATGATTGTAGACTTTTTATAGGAATGCTTTTGCTACTTTGACTATAA
>SJYQ01000969.1:273522-293757 GCA_006410935.1 Redunca redunca
TTAAAACATAATTTATCATATACATATACAGATGCAAATATGTTTTTTACATATAATTTGTTAGCTATTTTACAGCATTATGTATGAAAATGTTAAGTCCTTTATAAATTTTTAAAATAAATATCACACATATAAAAATTTGAAATGTGACTATCTAATGAGAAAGCCGGAGAGAAATAGAAGTAATTGGAAAGAAAACTTACATTTATACAATCAATGCAAAAGGTACTAGTTGAGGACAGAATGAGTGAAAAGAACACATGTAATAAACAGTCTCTATTAGAAAGCTTCTTTAAACATCCATTTCTAATGTGTCAGTGCCCATCTTTACAATGAGTATATCTGTATTTTGAGTAAGTAATGAGCAGAAAGCCATGTATGGAGTTAAAGAAACTTCACAGATATCTGTTTCTTTCTAGTTAGTGCTATCAGTGTCATTTCTTTGTATTATAAATGATTTCCAGAATAGCAGATTATCCAAGGTTTATATGGAAACCATCAAGCTAGGCTTCAACAGTACATGAACCAAGAACTTCCAGATGTACGAGCTGGATTTGGAAAAGGCAGAGGAATCAGAGATCAAATGGCCAACATCCATTAGATCATAAAAAAAAGCAAGAGAATTCCAGAAAATGAATCTAATTCTGCTTCATTGACTACTCTAAAATCATTGACTGTGTGGGTCACAACAAACTGGAAAATATTTCAAGAGATGGGAATACCAGACCACCATACTGCCCCTAAGAAACCTGTATGCAGGTCAAGAAGCAACAGTTAGAGCTGGACATGGAACAATAGTTCAAAATTGGGAAAGGAGTATGTCAAGCTGTATATTGTCACTCTGCTTATTTAACTTACATGCAGAGTACATCATGCACAATACGGGGCTGGATGAAGCACAAGCTGGAATCAAGACTGCTGGGAGAAATATCAATAACCTCAGATATGCAGATGACACCACCCTTATGGCAGAAAGAGAAGAACTAAAGAGCCTCTTCAGAGAAGGCAATGGCAACCCACTCCAGTACTGTTGCCTGGAAAATCCCGTGGATGGAGGAGCCTGGTAGGCTGCACTCCATGGGGTCACTAAGAGTTGGACATGGCTGAGCGACTTAGCAGCAGCAGCAGCAGCAAAGAATGTCTTGATGAAAGTGAAAGAGGAGAGTGACAAAGTTAGCTTAAAACTCAACATTCAGAAAACAAAGATCATGGCATCCGGTCCCATCACTTTATGGCAAATAGATGGGGAAGTAGTTAAGAACAGTGACAGACTATTTTGGGGGCTCCAAAATCACTGCAGATGGTGACTGCAACCATGAAATTAAAAGACTCTTGCTCCTTGGAAGAAAAGCTATGGCCGATCTAGACAGCATAGTAAAAAGTAGAGACACTACTTTGCCAACAGAGGTCCATCTAGTCAAAGCTATGGTTTTTCCAGTAGTCATGTATGGATGTGAGAGTTGAACTATGAAGAAAGCTGAGCACCAAAAAATTGATGCTTCTGAACTGTGGTTTTGGAGAAGAAAGACTCTTGAGAGTCCCTTGGACTGCAAGGAGATCCAACCAGTCCATTCTAAAGGAAATCAGTCCTGAGTGTTCACTGGAAGGACTGATGTTGAAGCTGAAACTCCAATAGTGATGCAAAGAACTGACTCATTGGAAAAGACCCCGATGCTGAGAAAGATTGAAGGCAAGAGGAGAAGGGGATGACAGAGGATGAGCTGGTTGGATGGAATCACCGACTCAATTGACATGAGTTTGAGTAAGCTCCAGGAGTTGGTGATGGATAGGGAAGGCTGCCGTGCTGCAGTCCAGGGAGTTGCAAAGAGCCGGACATGACTGAGCGATTGAACTGAAATGAACTGATGAAATGCATTTATTTTATTTTACCAGAACTTAATTTACAAATATAAGCAATCTCAGTTATCTCTAGATACATGTAAGGTCTTTTCATCCAATCTGCTTTATCTTCTTGCTATTAAAAGATCAAATTACCCTTACACATATAAAAATACACTGAAATAGTTCAGAGAAGGGAATGGCAAGGAAGATATTCACAAGAAGTCACATTACCATTAAAAATTCAGTTTAACTGTGAGGAAGGATTTAAAGGAAGAGCATGTCCTTAGTATGAAGCCTTTGATGTAGCGGAATAAATGTATAGCTAATATGACCTGAACCTTTTTAATTGATGCTTACAATACAAGCATATCTGCTGGGCTCTTAATTAGGGTCAGAAGGGATGTGGAAATTAAATAATGTATATTAGTTTTTCCTAAAGCATATAAAAATGATCAAACAGAGGCATATTTTCAAATCTGTTCATGAGTCTTACCATTCATGCATATTAAAGTAGCTAAGATTTCAATATTTGTGGTTCTGGTGTATTTTAAGAATCTTTTCAACAGTATGATGATGCTGTAAATGGAATATACAATTGAGAGTGAATGTTCAACACCAGAATTTATTTTACATCTTATAAAGCCTTATTATCAGATATTTATGCTGTTATGCTAGCTTAATAGTGCATAGTTACAAGGAAAATGTATCAAAAGTGTATTTCAACTACTGATGAAATCACAAAAAGAGACACACATTCTATTTGTTAATATCATTTTTCAAAAGGGCACTGAAATTTTGAGTTTTTAAACTTCACCTATGTTAACAAAAGCCAGAAGACTTTCTATAGCAATTTCATTTCTCTAGTTTCCCTTTTTTTTTTATTTTTATTTTTTTTAATTTTTATTTTAACTTTAGTTTACTTTACATTACTGTATTGGTTTTGCCAAACATTGACATGAATTCACCACGAGTGTACAAGCGTTCCCAAACATGAATCCCCTCCCACCTCCCACCCCATGCCCTCCCTCTGGATCCTCTCCTTGCACCAGTCCCAAGCATCCTGCATTCTGCATCTGATATTATCTGGCGATTCGTTTCTTACTTGATAGTATACATGTTGCAATGCCACTCTCCCATCTCATCCCACCCTCTCCCTCTCTCTCTCCCCCAGAGTCCAAAAGTTCTCTCTATAGATCTGAGTCTCTTTTGTTGTCTCGCATACAGGGTCATCGTCCCCATCTTTCTAAATTCCATATATATGCGTTAGTATACTGTATTGGTGTTTTTCTTTCTGGCTTACTTCACTCTGTATAATCGGCTCCAGTTCCATCCATCTCCTTAGAACTGATTCAAATGTATTTTTTTTAATGGCTGAGTAATACTCCATTGTGTATATGTACCACAGCTTTCTTATCCATTCATCTGCTGATGGACATCTAGGTTGTTTCCATGTTCTGGCTATTATAAACAGTGCTGCGATGAACATTGGGGTACATGTGTCTCTTTCTATTCTGGTTTCCTCGGTGTGTATGCCCAGCAGTGGGATTGCTGGGTCATAAGGCAATTCTATTTGCAATTTTTTAAGGAATCTCCACACTGTTCTCCATAGTGGCTGTACTAGTTTGCATTCCCACCAACAATGTAAAAGGGTTCCCTTTTCTCCACACCCTCTCCAGCATTTATTGCTTGCAGACTTCTGGATCGCAGCCATTCTAACTGGTGTGAAGTGGTACCTCATTGTGGTTTTGATTTGCATTTCTCTGATAATGAGTGATGTTGAGCATCTTTTCATGTGTTTGTTAGCCATCCGTATGTCTTCTTTGGAGAAATGTCTATTTAGGTCTTTGGCCCATTTTTTGATTGGGTCATTTATTTTTCTGGAATTGAGCTGCCTAAGTTGCTTGTATATTTTTGAGATTAGTTGTTTGTCAGTTGCTTCATTTGCTATTATTTTCTCCCATTCAGAAGGCTGTCTTTTCACTTTGCTTATATTTTCCTTTGCTTTTTTAAAAATAATACTTTTATTAGTCCCTTGCTTCTCTGACTATCTCTTACGATTTCAACCATTGATTTTAGTCCCCTGTTCAAAGGAACCCCTTTGGCATTTTCTCTGCAATGGTCATGACTCACATTGTGTGCCTGTGGACGCCAGCTGGAATCAACCCCTGTAACCTCTGTGGGACCTGTAGTGACCAGATAAGTCTCACCCACACAATCACCAGTAATCCCAGTAATCTGCTTGCAAGCCAAACCACCCACTGGACACCAGCCTCAGTGGAGTCAGAGAAGGGATTAGTGAATGTCTTTTGCTGAATGTGGTGTGAATTGTGCTCAGTGTAACCAGATTCTGCATTGAACCAAGTCTTAGAGTCCTCAGATGGAAGAAAAAGCAAGAGCTGAAGGCATATAGAACAGTTTCTATTTCTATTCTCCAAACTGTAACCAGTTGTTAGTCCCAGGCGGAGGAGCCTGGTGGGCTACAATCCATGGGATTGCAAAGAGTCAGATACAATTTAGCAACTGATGAACAACATTCATGCAGCTTATATATTCTTCTGAAGAAAGTCACACAACCTGGTTGACTGATTTCTCTTTAAAATCTTGAGCAGGTAGTTTCAAATGGACACTCCACATCGCAGGCCAGGGTGCTACCTCTTCCTAATAAGATGTCATTCCCACTCTTTTACACTTGACTACTTTTCTGACATTTCAGTGAAAACAAAACTGCAAGAGACAACCACCCTCACCTTCCCACACCCTGATTTTCAAATTTGCCAGCGCACAGGTGCAGAACCTTTGACTTGTTCCTCTGGATCCAATGGAAAGAAAATGAAGCCAGTTCTTTTCAGTCCAATCCCATACTTGGGCTCAGAATCCCTTGCCTGTTTTCACTCTTAGAGGTTTAAGGTTTCTGCGGCTCCTGTTCTTTTTCTGCATCGCAAAACTCTCCTCTCCATAATCGTTCCCCTCAGGATACAGATGCTATAATTATCTCTCATCCATAAAGTAAAGAAAAGCTAATAAATCAAAAAGGAACGGTTAAGAGCACAAATCTTTACTTGACACCATAAACTTTCTCAGCTCGTATCTCATTATTTTGCTCCTTCCATGGCAAAATGTCTCGTGAGAGTTATCTATATTGATTATTTTTATGTTCTCCCATTTCATCTGCATTTTTTTGTCATTCTTTCATCCAGTTTATGTAAAAAAGGAGATAATTCAAAAACTTTGGTGTTTTCCACATACCACGTGATGGGTCTGGACACATCTGTAGGATAATGAAACCCTGAGGAATTACTATTGGCCTCTTAATCTAACCACTTTCATTTTGGTTTGTGGCCTCTTTGTATAAACCTCTTCATCAGTGTCTCCAGTTGCCAAATCCAGCAGATAGTAGTATATAGTCATCCTCTTTTGCATCATTCAGTATCACGTAGCAGTCTTTCTTAGAATCCTTCTCTTGTGTTAGGCCCTACAGACCGCCCCATACTCCTTTGCCTTCTAGTTTGATTAAATATATATATATATATATTTTTTTTTTTTAATATGTATGTATTTATTTGACTTTGTCAGGACTTAGTTGTGTCATGGGGATCTTTCGTTGCAGCACCCAAACTCTCCAGCTGTGGTGTCTGGGCTCCATAACCTTAGTTGCCCCGTAGCATGTAGGATCTTAGTTCCCTGACCAAGGATTGAGCCCATGTCCCCTGCATTGGAGGGCTGATTCTTAACAGCTGGCACCAGGGAAGACCATCTTCTGGTGTGCCTGGTATGGTATCTCAGGGTTCTTTTCTGCCCTGCTCCTGTCATCTACATGCCCCAGTGCCTGGGACTAGACTTCCTTTACTCTCGGTTTATTGTTGCCTTCATATCTGTCATACAGGTTTCAAAACCACCTAGATATTGATGTCTCCTGGGTGCGTATCCCTGACCATGAAGGTTCTTCTGATCTCTTTGATCATACATCCTCCCACTTTCCTGCAGCTCTACTGATTGCCTGATAAATGTCTAAAGGATAACTCTCATCCTCTCATTTCCTACCACGGTCTCCACAAACACCCTGTCAACTTCCCTCTCTTTTCTACGTCTCGTTAAACGGTATCTGCATCTACTCAGTTACTCAAATTAAAAGCCTAGGAGAAGAGGCTTTATCTTTAATGATACACACTAAAACATTTATAGATATGCTTATAAGATGCTGACGATTTGCTTCGAAATAATTAGAGCAAGGGCTATAAAAGAAACCTTGGCCATGCGTTTATAATTGTTGAAGTTGGATTACGAGGAACATAAAATGCAGATTCTGAATAGGACCAGGGTGATGTCCAGGATTCTGCAAGATTCTAACAAGCTTTCCAGGGCAGAGAAACAAGTGGAGACCTTCCTTGATCTTTGGGGCTTAAGTTGCTCCCCTAACATGTTTGCAGTTACCCTCTGTGTCAACATTTATTCCTTAATGGGAATTTCACAGTGTTTATATGTATTCACTTATCTGTTATCTCTGTAAATTGTTTCTTTCCCCATGGTAAGGGCTTGTATCTTACATGGGTTACCTATACCTACATCACAGATCCAGCTCAGTGTGTGGAGAGTAAGTGCTTAGTAAATATTGATAACAAAATAGTATGGAGGACAATCTGGGGAACCATAACAGATACATAATAAATGTGGGGCTGATTAACCAGGCAGTGTCATGAAACTGGACAAAAAAAGGAAAAAGTTCTCTTGGTTATGAGACTAACCGTTGTTGATATTTGGGTCTTACTCCTAAAGTTTTGACTTAGTTGGTTTGAGATTCTGTCTTTTTAAAAGCTTCCCAACCTAATTCTAATTAGCAAGCAATGCTGAGAATCACTGCCTTAGATGATGATGATGGTGATGATAATGATGGTGGTAAGCAACCATCCTCTACCGAGTACCTGCTGTTTACTTGAAACTATTTCATGTACTTTACATTTGTAAGTTTATCTTTGCATGAGTCTGGTGGAATAGATACTATTTTCTTTACTTTGCAAATGAAGATATTGAATCACAGAAATGGGCGTATTGCTCTCTTACTGTCAGTCAACCTTAATGTACATAATAGCATCCCCAGTGTTTTAAACCAAGGCCGTGTGACTCTTGGCTGGTCACCATTGCGTTATGATGACAAGAAGCATATTACAAGTCATTGTGTTAATGTATAACTGTGTTTAATGTTATTTTTAAAATACTGCTCAGCTAAATGACCTGAATGTAGGTTTCATATACAAACCACGAAGGAGTAAACTTTGTTCAGAGGAAACCAGTGTCTTACAAAGGTTCCAAAAGTATCCCTTGTAGGGAAAATGAGAAAGCAGAGAGAGATGGACAAGGACTTCTGAGGAAGAAAATGAATTTGCCACAGATCAAGGTGGCCGTACTTAGATCTAGCAGTCTAAGAAACCACTGACATGAGCCCTGCCCTTGCTGGGCCAGCCCTGATTCTGGCTCCTCTCTGCCTGTTCCCCACATGACACAGAGCAGAAGGGTCCTAGGAGATCTGTTTCAGGAACTGTGCCTCATACCCCACTTTAAAGGCTGCTGTGGGTACCCAGAACATTGGATTTTCTGCTGATGGGCCCCATTCTAATTTCTAGAACTTGTGCGACTCTTTCATAGAGAAGTTCTCTCTTTGATGGCTGGGAGGTGGATCTTTGGTGGGAGGAGGTGTAACTGTAGCTTGAGCCAATCAACTGTGTATTTCCTAGAAGTGCTTTTGCTGAACCTGTGGGAGGGAGGTTCTCAGTGAGGCAAGTTGGGAGCACCAAATTGGGCCTTACGTACCAAATGCTTGCCCTGAAGGTGTGCCCCAAGTGTGCTCCTGAGGTCAAATTCTAATGCCAGAGTTAAGGTTGAGAGGTTGATCTTGAGAAAGTAGAGAGTTAATCTAGAATAGGAGATGAGACCCTAAAACTACTATTGTGATCTTAGAGTATCTGGCTAATGGCAATTTATTCCCTTTCCTATTCTCAGACACGCCAGAGAATTTCCTCAGAAAAAGTAAGAGCTGTTCACTTTGAGTTGCTACAAGAAGATGAAAAAAGGGTTTCCATCTTCAGATCTATTTGAAGAAAAACCACTACTGAAATTGGCCTTTTTCTGAACATGATACCCTTATCTGAGAGGTTTCCTCTTCCTGCTTGTACTCTGACATGTAGATTAACAAGAGGATCTTCTGAGAAACATTTAGCATCCATTTGGAAGTGCTTGGGACTAAAATTTGGGTCACACCTTGAGATTTTGCATACATTTCAAAAATATAAGGAATCAGCCTTGTAAGAGGGAAACACTTTTCATAACAGGATTTTTTTGGTAGCTTTCAAATTTAGCTAAGCAGTTGTTTCCTACTGAATAATCAACACTCAGAGAGCCTAAAGTTATAAATGTAAGCTGTTTTTAAATTATGTACAGGATTTTTGCAATTCTTTTTTATTCTAGAACAAGAAAGTGCATTATGTTCCCCTTTTCAGGTAACTTAAAAGCAGCTGAATATGTTGAACTTTATGCATTTTCTGAGCAGGCTGACTTGAATGAGAATTTAAAAAATATTAAATTTCTGCTTAGAAAATGTTGAGACCAATCAGTCTTATAATGATTTTGCTTTTTAACTGAGCGTATCCCTGTATACTGCAAAAAAATACACTCAAATTGCCTATAGGTACTATAAAAGGTAATGATGCAGTGTATTTAATTACTGTTTAGTAGTGCTTTTTATTTGAGCATTTCAAAGTATTAGTAAAAGTGTCATATTTCTGTGAAGGACTTAAATAAAAAATGAGGTAAATGTGGATTTGTTAAATGAGAAATTCAGAACTAGGAGAAGTAGTTTTTTGCTGAAAGTAATTTATGTCGTCTTCTCTAGGAGAGGGAAGATGAACTAAATTACTATTAAAACATCTCTAGTTTTGTCTCTTCATTATTCTTGGCCCAGTTTCCAAAAACCTTTTTAAAAATCCTGACCATCGTGGTAATTACTCTTCTCTTAGCCATTATAATCAATTCTTGGTGCACTAAACATATCAAAATGTTTCAGCTAGTTGTTTTGTATTTTCTGCTGTTCTGCCTCTGTCTGTCACGGTAGTAAGCAGTACCAACCTTATTCTCCATATACATATTTTTTATTGTATTTGCATTAAAGAATTTATATCACTAGCTTCAAAGTAAACATTGCAAAAATGACCTTTCCTACTTCCTGGCATCTGTGTCTTATATATCCCCATTTCAATGATTCAGACTTGGTCTTGCAATGTGCTTTGGCCAATGGGTTGTTGGCATTGAACACGCCTGATCATTTGCATATTGGGATGTCCTTCTTTCTACTACTGACCTGAGCTTGCATGCAAGGGATATCAAATGTAATAAGATTTTGTTCACAAATTTGAGGACAAACCTGAGATGAGTAAGGCCCTTGTTGACATATGAGTATAATCAAGTTACAACAGCAATCAGAACAATTCCAGCTTATTTGTAGACGTATTCTAGAGCAAGACTCATGATTTGAAACTCCAGCTCACTGATTGTCCAGATATGTGACCTTGGAAAGTTAGTGAACCTTTCTGTGCCCAGTTCTTCATTTTTAATATTATCATGATAATAGTATCTGAGCAGCTTCCCTGGTGGCTCAAATGGTAAAAGACTCTGCCAGCGATGCAGGGGACCTGGGTTTGATCCCTGGGTTGGGAATATCCCCTGGAGAAGGGAATGGCTACCCATTCCAGCATTCTTGCCTGGAGAATCCCTTGGACAGAGGAGCCTGGCAGGCTACAGTCCACGGGGTCGCAAAGAGTCAGACACAACTGGGTGACTAACACGCTACTCCAGGTTACCTTTGCAGAGGCACCATAGAATACTAATTGCAAATACCAGGAGAATCCCTGGACAACTGAAGCAAAGTGTTGCCAGGTTATGCCTGTGGAAGTTTTTTGACAAATCTGTGCATGGACTAAATGGTAGACTGAGAAAATAGGAAGAAGGGGCCAGGAGACACTCTTGGGAACAGGTGGGTGTCACAGACTTCCAACTGCTTGTGGCTATTGCACTGAAGAGTAAGGAGCAAACAGTGAGCAAAACAAGAAAAAATGAAGAATGGAAAGGGAAGATGGCAACTTTACTTGGAAAGATGAAAGGGATGAAATAATTTGCAGAGATATGGTAGGAAAAGGACAAGATATTGAATAGTTTAGTGGGGAGAGTACCTCACTTCTGAATGTTTCCCTATGCCATTTCATTTGTGCCTGTCTTTTGACAGGGAATTCTGATGTTTTTTGAAAATTATGTCAGTGTTCATTAGACTACACCAATCCTAATAGCAATAGAATTGCATAATTACTCTTCAGGGTATATATAATTACTTTCCAGGTAGTTCCCTCTAGTAACTTGACAAATACAAAAGATAAATAACATTAAAAAATTTTGAAACCAACTTGGCTATGGAAATTTTTACTGCTCTGTAAACAGAATGATTCATTTAATAAACTCGAGGTAGCAATCCCATCTTCAGGTCAAGGTGTTAGTTCCTCAGTCATGTCTGACTCTGCAACCCCATGGACTGTAGCCTTCCAGGCTCCTCTGTCCATGGAATTCTCCAGGCAAGAATACTGGAGTGGGTAGCCATTCCCTTCTCCAGGGGATCTTCCTGACCCAGGGATTGAACCTGGGTATCCTGCGCTGCAGGCAGACTCTTTACCATCTGAGCCACCAGGGAAGTCCCTTCATATCAAAAGCTCTGCTTAAATAAATCAAGTTAACTCTTACCATTAGTGTAGTGAACTACAGTTAGATGCCTTCAGAATTGCCCTTCTATGAGTTTGGATGAACCTGGAAATATGTATTCTATAATCAAAAGTTAGAGAAAAAATACTTTTAAAGCATATGCAGCAAGATGTGGATAAAGAATTTGAAGCAATTGTATAGAATCTTTTGAATTTCACTCCAAAAATTAAAGAATATTTTATTTTTGCTTTAAAAATATGATTTTCCCCCTTCATTGATAATTTTGCCCCCAAATCTCTTTTATCCTTTTGAAATTCTGCTAGCTAAATGGTCATCTGTCCTAGCTAAGGATTTTGCGGAACTCACTGATTATTGGGTGTCATGGAGTCAGTGAGGATGGGTGTGAAAATGTTAATATTGTATAACAGATATCGATGTACTTTATCCTGGAATTTAGGAATCATACCCAAGAGTGCCAATTTTAAAGAAGACATCAGTAGCCAACACAGATGGATGAGTTTTGTGTAACTTTGACTGAAATTGTGTTCATATAATCAATTTTAATCCCATTAATTGGAGAAGGAAATGGCAGCCCACTCCAGTGTTCTTGACTGGAGAATCCTGTGGACAGAGGAGCCTGGTGGGATGCTGTCCATAGGGTCGCACAGAGTCGGACACGACTGAAGTGACTTAGCGTGCATGCATGCATTGGAAAAAGAAATGGCAAACCACTCCAGTATTCTTGCCTGGAGAATCCCAAGGACAAAGAAGCCTGGTGGGCTGCTATCTATGGGGTTGCACAGTGTCAGACACGACTGAAGTGACTTAGCAGCAGCAGCAGCAATCAAAAATTATAAACGAGATTGATATAGCTGCTTAAAGTTAGCCCTTCAGCATGGTGGTGGTGGTGGTGGTGGTGGTTTGGTCGCTAAGTCATGTCCAGCTCCTGCGACCCCAGAGTGTAGCCTGCCAGGCTTCTCTGTCCATGGGATTCTCCAGGAAAGAACACTGAAGTGGGCTGCCATTTTCTTCTCTAAGTCCTTCAGTATAGTTTCACAGGTATCACGTAACAAACAGTGTGGCGTACTAAAAAGACCACTAAAGTAGAAAGCATGCATCTGGCTTTTTTATTGGGAGGAATCTTGATATGCACATACATGAGGCACCATAGAGAGACACAAGAGAACTTTTGGAGGTGGTGAGTATGTTTATTACCTTGGTTGTGATGATGATATAATGAGAAGTGAAGTTGCTCACTCATATGTGACTCTTTGTGATCCCATGGACTGTAGCCTAACAGGCTCCCTCGTCTGTGGCATTTTCCAGGCAAGAGAGTACTGGAGTGGGTTGCCATTTCCTTCTCCAGAGGATCTTCCCTACCCGGGGATCAAACCCAGTTCTCCTGCATTACAAGCAGACAGACGCTTTACCCTCTAAGCCACCAGGGAAGCCCGATGATACCATGGGTATATGCATATGGCAAAATCATCATATTGTATATCAGCATACCTCGCTTTATTGAGCTTTGCTTTATTGTGAAAACGGTTTTGCTTTTTTACAAATTGAAGGTTTCTGAAAACTCTGCATTGAGCAGGTCTATAGGTACCATTTTTTCCAACAGCATTTGCTCACTTTATGTCTCTGTGTCACATTTTGGTAATGCTTGCAATATTTCCAACTTTTTCATTATTGTTATATTTTTCATGGTAATCTGTAATCAGTGATCTTTGATATTACTAACACCACTCACTGAAGGTTTCAGATGATGGTTAGCATTTTTTTAACAATAAAATATTTTTAGTTAAGGTATATTCAATGTCTTTTTAGCCATAATGTCATTATATACTTGATAGCCTATGTTATCACTGAGTCCCTAAGTTGTGTCCAACTCTTAAGACCCCATGGATGTAGCCCGCCAGTCTCCTCTAGAATGGACTGCCATTTCCTCCTCCAGGGGATCTTCCTGACCCAGAGACTGAACCAAGCCTTCTGCATTGCTGGCAGTTTCTTTACCTCTGAGCCACCAGGGAAGCTAATAGCCTACATTGTAGTATAAACATAGCTTTTATTTGCACTGGGAAACCAAAAAAATGAAAAAAAAATGTGGCTTGCTTTATTGTGATATTTGCTTTATTGGAGCCTGGAACTGAACTCGCAGTATTTCTGGGGTATACTTATTTATTTAAAATGTGCAGTCATTATATGTCAATTATACCTTAAAACTGTTCAAAAAATTTGAGTTACATGATCTCTGAGTACCCCCATAGTTTCTAAATTGTAGAACAGTCTTGATACAGATTCATTTTTGAGCATGACATGATTGAATCTGATCTATCAAATTCTAAGTTTGAAAATTTGCACTTATTGTAGATATCCCATTGTTTGGTGGTAAGAAATTAAATTGGCATGCTTCTTATGACTCCTTTTTAAAAATGTAGTTATCTTCAATAAATTCTGACCCTAGATAATCTGGATTAAAACACAGTATCATTTGGGAAATAGGTATTTTTGTGTGTTAAATGCCATATTTTATGAGGCTGGAGATGTCTTTCTGGGAAGAAAGAATTAGTGAAACATCCATGGCCTTCATTATCTATAGTCTCAGCAAGTTTTTTGGCAGCATAAAATACATCAATGAATTAGGTTATTTCTTTCTTAATGGAAAACCCCATCTTCTGCGTGTTGGTTCGTTGTCATGGAAAGGAGTATCAGTGACGTCATAGAAAGCTTTGGCTCATTCTCAAGTGGCTTTCACAGATGGGACAAAGTGAAGTTCTGAGCATCCAAAGTCTTCTGCTGAAAAAGGAACACATGGAAACTCTAAAATGCAGCTTCTCTAACAAAACTGAACTTCTCTAACAAAAATATCCAAGGAAATACATCTGCCAAAATAAAACAATAAAAGGAAACCGTGCAATACGATATGTAAAATTAATTGTCTGCTCTTCTCAGAGTAATTAGCAAAGTTAATGTATTCTATATCCAACTCTCATTGTTAGAACTACCACTGAACAGAAATTATTTCTGTTTATTGAAATATAACGCTCAGTGGAGCACACGGCTCCTAGTTTGAAACACTTATTCAAGCAGTGAAGGCATCCAGGGTGTCAGGAAATGAGAAGCATAAACCAAGCTGAAGGGGCTTGGCGTTTTTACCCTTTTCTAAATCATCAATGACAGTTAGCAGGCTTCTGGGTGGCACTAGTAAAGAATCTGCCTGCCAATGCCGGAGATGCAAGAGATGTGGGTTTGAACCCTGGGTCATGAAGACTCCCTGGATTAGGAAATGGCCCACGCTAGTACTCCAGCACTCTTGCCTGGAAAATCCCATGGACAGAGGAGCCTGGTGGGCCGCAGTCCATGGGGTCACTAAGAGTCAGACACGACTGAGCGACTTCACTTTCACTTTTCACTTTCATGCACTGGAGAAGGAAATGGCAACCCACTCCAGTGTTCTTGCCTGGAGAATCCCAGGAACGGGGGAGCCTCATGGGCTGCTGTCTATGGGGTGGCACAGAGTCGGACACGACTGAGGCGACTTAGCAGCAGCAGCAGCAGCCGTGGTATTCTTGCCTGGAAAATCCCACAGGCAGAGGAGCCTGGCAGGCTATACTCTGTGGGGCCAGAGTCAGACATGATGAGCATCTGAGCACAAAAAGACAATAAGTACTTGTCGATGGGGTTATAAATACTTGTTTCTTATGTAGTGAGCTTCCCTGGTGGCTCAGAGGGTAAAGAAACTGACTGCAGTGCAGGAGAACCGGGTTTGATCCCTGGGTTCAGGAAGACCCCCTAGAAAAGGGAATGGCAACCCACTCTAGTATTCTTTCTTGGAGGATCCCATGGACAGAGGAGCCTGGTGGGCTACAGACTATGGCGTCACAAAGAGGCACAACTGAGCAAGTAACACTTTCTTATATATTATCTTCTAATGTCATTTTGAGCTGCTTTCCCCCCTGTAGTTGTTAAATGTACTCAAAAGTTGAAAATTTGCACATCAACCAAGAGGTCTTGAATTGGTATGTCCTTTTGAGTCAACCATCATTGTATAATCTTGTATAGATCAAGTTGGTTCCTTTCAGTTTGTTTACCATTAAGCAACATGCTGTGGCAACAAATGATAGTCAAGCTGAATGGTAAAGCTTCACACATATCTTAATTCCTTAGTCAAGCAACATAATTGGGCTGAGGTGTTTTGGTTAGCCCAGGAAGTGCTTAAAAAGCAGGAAACTCTGCCTCCCCACCTTTGGGTTGCTGCCTCTGCAAGTTCCCTGAACATTCTTCTTCCTCTACCATAATCCCATCATACTTTAATACTTTGTTTACTTGCCTGATTGGTCATAATAATCACTGGAGGCAGAAAATGTGCTTATTTGGTTCATTGTTTCATTATAACCATTTGGAGCAAGCCAGGAGTGTAGTTGGCCTTCATTACATTTCGTGAATGAGTAAGAATTTGTGTCTGCATAGACTAGAGCCTGTAAATGGAGGTTGCTTAGTGTATACTTGTTAAAGTGAGCTGGACTCTGCCTTGAGACTGTTAATGTTCAACCTCTAAACTGCACCAACTGTAAGGGTAGAACATTGATAGTTTCTCATTTTGATGTATTTTGCCATCTCTAAGTTTCTTTCTGGCTCTGAATGCCTTAATGCTGCCAATTTCAATGGTTTATAATTTCTGATTTCTTGTAATCTTGATGCTTTTCCAGAACTAGCAAAAGTCCTAAAAGGCCTTGCCTAGGTATCAGATTTCTTTCCCTACCATATTGATACCTATATGAGTTTGGACTGTGATGCTCCCAGGATGTGATCTTGGTCTTTGGTTTTAAAACAAATAACTAAAAAAATTCAGGAAGCAAATATATCACTAGCATTACATGTATGAATATTTGTGTATAAGTCACCCAAGAACAATTCATTCACATTTTATTTCCTGAATAAGTACAATTGTTTCAAAATATGGAACAACAAAGAAAATTTAAACTCAAGCCTACTAATCTCTTTTCTAGCTTAAATTGGATGTGCTTCCTTTTCTATAGTCCATTCAAAGTTGAGAATGCTCTCACTTTCCTGCTTTCTTGTAGACTGAGAGTAGGAATATCACTAGTTACTGATTCCTTGGGGTTTCAGAGCAGGCTGTTTTCTTGACACGTAAGACTTTAAAAATGGACTTCCAAGGTGCCTTAGTGGTAAAGAATCTGCCTTCGAGGCAGGAGAGTTGGGTTCTATCCCTGGGTCAGAAAGATCCCCTGGAGGAGGAAATGGCAACCCACTCCAGTATTCCTGCCTGGAAAAACCCATGGACACTACTTTGTAACTAAACCACCACCACCAAGACTTAAAATAGTTTCTTTCTGTTGTAAAACTGTATTTTCTAAAATAATTGCAACAGTGGACTTCACTCTACATTGCTGTAGATGAGGTTTCTCTAGTGAGCTATTACTGTATTTTAGCTACTTTAAAAAGACTTAGTCAAAAACCAAAGGACTTTCTTTGCTGGTAATTCATGAACTAATAATAGAGCTTTATTGAGTTTTTATTATTATCAGCATATCACACATAAGTAGTTTAAAAATCAAATAGTACTATGACCAGGCTTGGGTGGTATACTCAGTTGCTCAGTTATGCCCAACTTTTTGCAGCTGCATGGACTGTAGCCGGCCAGGCTCCCCTTTCTATGGGATCTTTCAGGCAAGAATACTGGAGTGGGTTACCATTTCTTCCTGCAGGGGCTCTTCTGGACCCAGGGATCAAATCTACATTTCCTGCAGCTTCTGCATTGCAGGCAGATTCTTCACCACTGAGCAGGCTTACAGAGGCTTCCCTGGTGGCTCAGACGGTAAGGAACCTGCCTGCAATGCAGGAGATCCGGGTTCAATCCCTGCATCAGGAAGATGTCCTGGAGAAGGAAACGCAACCCCCTCCAGTATTCTTGCATGGGAAATCCCATGGCCAGAGGAGCCTGGCATGCCACAGCTCATGGGGTTGCAAAGAGTCGGGCATGATTGATCAACTAACAATTTCAGTTTCAGGCTTACAGTGGAAATAAGAGATTTCAACCTCATTCTTCCTCACAGCCTATGCCCTGCTCCCAGAACAGTAGTTTTCTTTTTTTTTTTTAAATTTTATACTGGAGTATAGTTGATTAACAATGTTGTGTTAGTTTCAGATGTACAGAAAGTGATTCAGTTATACATATGTCTATTCTTTTTCAGATTCTTTTCCTATTTGTTGTTGTTTAGTTGCTAAGTTGTGTCTGACTCTTTGCAACCCCATGGACTGCAGCACACCAGTCTTACTTGTCCTTCACTATCACCCGGAGTTTGCTTAAACTCATGTCCATTGAGTCAGTAATGCCATCCAATTATCTCATCTTCTACTGCCCCCTTCTCCTCCTGCCTTCAATCTTTCCAAGCACCAGGGTCTCTCATAATCAGTCAGCTCTTCACATCAGATGGCCAAAGTGCTGGAGTTTTAGCTTCAGCATTAGTCCTTCAGGACTGATTATTCAGGACTGATTTCCTTTAAGATTGACTGATTTGATTTCCTTGCAGTCCAAGGGACTCTCAAGAGTCTTCTCCAACACTACAGTTCGAAAGCATCAATTTTTGGATGCTCAGCCTTCTTTACGGTCCAGCTCTCACATCTGTATATGACTACTGAAAAAATCATAGCTTTGCTTATATGGACCTTTGTCAGAAAAGTGATGTTTCTGCTTTTTCATGCATTGTCTAGGTTTGTCATAGTTTTCCTTCCACGGGGCAAGCTTCTTTTAGTTCCATGATTTCAGTCACCGTCCACAGTGATTTTGGAACCCAAGAAAATAAAACCTGTCACTGTTTCCAATTTTTCCCTTTCTATTTGCCATGAAGTGATGCAACTGGATGCCATAATCTTATTTTTTTTTTGCATGTTGAGTTTTATGCAGCGTTTTCATTCTCTGTGTTCGTTCTCATCGAGAAGCATTCTTTAGTTCCTCTTTGCTTTCTGCCATTAGAGTGGTTTCATCTGCATATCTGAGGTTGCTGATATTTCTCCCAGCTATCTTGATTCCAGCTTGTGATTCATCTAGGCGGCATTTTGCGTGATGTACTCCGCATATCATGCAGCCCTGGCATGCTGCAGTCCATGGGTTCACAAAGAGTCAGACACGACTGAGCCACTGAACTGACCGACTGACTGACTCTGCATATAAGTTAAATAAAGCTTTTTTCCATTTGGCTTCTTACAGAATACTGAGCAGAGTTCCCTGTACTGTACAGTAGATCCTTGTTGATTATCGATTTTAAATATAGTAGTGTGTGCACGTCAATGCAAAACTCCCAGTTCATCACGATCCACCCACCTTTCCTCTTTGGTAATCATAAGTTTGTTTCCCAGGTCTGTCAGCGTGTTTCTGTTTTGCAAATAAGTTCATTTGTTTTTTTGTTTATTTTATTTTATTTTTTTTAGATTCCTCATGTAAATGATATCCTGTGGTGTGTTTTTCTTTCCGTTTTTAACTTACTTCACTTATTATGGTGATCTGTCGGTCATCCATGTTGCTGTATGGTTTTCATTTTCTTAGCTATTACTACAGATGGATGTTCTTTACTTCTAGTAAGTCTTCTGTGGTTATTTTTTTTGCCAGTATTATTCTCATCATCCTTATCATTTTCTCTATCTGAACCAATCTTCTACTATTACTTTTTCTGTCCTATGCTCTAATTTTCTCATCTTGTTCCCCTTTCTGAAAATAATTCTCAAGTGTTTGTCCCGTTCATCTCAACTTTTTATTTCTATATTACATATTAAAAGCTCGTTTTACTATTGATATAAGAACATTTTCTCATTTGTTCCCTTTTTCTCCGTTTTGTAACATCTGTTCTACTTTCATAGAAGTAATGTTTTTTAAGACTTTCACATTATTTAAGGCTTTAATATTTTATACTCCTTGAATACTTTACTGTTCTGTGATATTTTTTCTTTTTCTCTTGGTCAATGCCTTTTATATCATACACTTGCCTATCTACATTTACTATTGACTTTTAGTTTGGTTTGGTTTTGGTTTGCTCACTATTACGAGTAAGGATGTCATTCACAACAAATTTTTAATGCTATACATTTGTGTGAATTATGACTGAAGGGCTTGTTGTTATTGTTGTTTAGTCACTAAGTCATGTCCAACTCTTTATGACGCCATAAGCTGTAGCTTGCCAGGCTAGGTTGGTCATAACTTTTCTTCCAAGGAGTAAGCATCTTTACCTACAAGCAAAGGGCAAAATGAATATCTCAGAAAGGGAAATTTAGAGAGCATTAGTCAAGTGACTCTTCCTAGATTTTATATCGAGTTAGTCTGCGAGTTGGAGGATATTTTCATTCATAGTTAGGTTGCAAGTTTAGATGAGTTAATATTCCTTAATATTTTCAACACAGAGTAAATGCTTAATTATCTTCAATTAATATACATTCTTATATGCAACATTTAGAACTGAACATGGAACAACAGACTGGTTCCAAATAGGTAAAGGAGGACGTCAAAGCTGTATATTGTCACCCTGTTTATTTAACTTATATGCAGAGTACATCATGAGAAACACTGGGCTCGAAGAAACACAAGCTGGAATCAAGATTGCCAAGAGAAATATCAATAACCTCAGATATGCAGATGACACCACCCTTATGGCAGAAAGTGAAGAGGAACTAAAAAGCCTCTTGATGAAAGTGAAAGTGGAGAGGGAAAAAGTTGGCTTAAAGCTCAACATTCAGAAAACGAAGATCATGGCATCTGGTCCCATCACTTCATGGAAAATAGCTGGGGAAACAGTGGAAACAGTGTCAGACTTTATTATTTGGGGCTCCAAAATCACTGCAGATGGTGATTGCAGCCATGAAATTAAAAGACACTTACTCCTTGGAAGAAAAGTTATGACCAACCTAGATAGCTTGGTTGAAAACCTAGATAGCTTGTTGAAAAGCAGAGACATTACTTTGCCAACAAAGGTCCAGACGTCTAGTCAAGGCTATGCTTTATCCAGTGCTCATGTATGGATGTGAGAGTTGGACTGTGAAGAAGGCTGAGCGCCGAAGAATTGATGCTTTTGAACTGTGGTGTTGGGGAAGACTCTTGAGAGTCCCTTGGACTGCAAGGAGATCCAACCAGTCCATTCTGAAGGAGATCAGTCCTGGGTGTTCTTTGGAAGGAATGATGCTAAAGCTGAAACTCCAGTACTTTGGCCACCTCATGCGAAGAGCTGACTCATTGGAAAAGACTCTGATGCTGGGAGGGATTGGAGGCAGGAGAATGGGACGACAGAGGATGAGATGGCTGGATGGCATCACTGACTCGATGGATGTGAGTCTGAGTGAACTCCAGGAGTTGATGATGGATAGGGAGGCCCGGTATGCTGTGATTCATGGGGTCGCAAAGAGTCGGACACGACTGAGTGACTGAACTGAACTGAACTGAATATACATTCTTCTTTCTCTACTTAACTCACACCTGATTCTTTTTCTAACATACTGTAGCATGTATTAAATGACATTTCTGCTACTCAGATTTATGAGAAAATCACACTCATCTAGTCAGTTTCCATATTTTGTTAAGACTTTTAGAAGCATATTTCATGAAATATTTTTTCCTTTCACTATATATATATTTCATTTATATATATATATATA
>SJYQ01000969.1:294191-358824 GCA_006410935.1 Redunca redunca
ACGACAGAGGATGAGATGGCTGGATAGCATCACCAACTCGATGGACATGAGTTTGGGTAAACTCCAGGAATTGGTGATGGACAGGGAGGCCTGGCGTGCTGCAATTCATGGGGTCGCAAAGAGTCAGACACTACTGAGCAACTGAACTGAAGTGAAAGGTATTTATTTTCTCAATTCAGAGTGATAGCAGTGCTTTATACATTATTCCTTTAATGCATTGACAAATAAGGGGATACATTTTCTAATTCTTATCTAAGAAGCATATAACACTTTACTGTTTAGAAATTGCAGGCTTTTGTTTCATGCAGTATGTTATTTTTCACAATTTATAATGGATTTCCAAATAATATTGACCTTTGAGCCTTTGTTTAACCTCTGTTAGTTCACTTTTCTATTACAATGGGTGTGGATGGACTACTACTTGAAGTTCATTATAAAGTGACTTCATTCTGTCTGAAAATTTTAGACCCCATGGCTTTAATAAGATTTTACATTGATTTTACATTTTACATTGGTTTTCTCTTGATTGGTATACACACTTCCACATGTCATAGCGGAGGCCTTGACTATTCTGCTGATTATCAGTAGATTCTTTTGCAAATTTACATGAATATATATTTTCCAGAGGCCACATTTACAATACTTACTCTTGACAGCAATGATCCTTGGGCCTCTCAGGTACTGTAGTTACATGACATTCCCGAGGATATTGTTGACTGCCTGTCTTTCCCACTACCTAGATGTCGTTTAGTGGGTTATTGGTGATTTTAATGTATAAGAATTTGAAACATTAAGGTCATTTAACCCAGCAGGGCCATGGTATGAATGAGGTTCAAATGAAAGTTTCTGATGCAGCTTGTAAAAGTGGCTGTGAAGGATGATGTGTAAAGAACGTGCTGCTAATGGCTGAACTCTGCAGTTAGATGACTCTTGTCCTGAGTGTCTACACTCCCCCTGTTCCCAATTCCTCAAATAATTTTGAAATTAATAGTTCAAAATATCTGGATATATACTTCCCTGCCTCGTTAACTTTCAATATCAATATAAGAAACCAGTATATCTCTCATGCCAGTGTGTGAGGGATAAAAATCTACTGTCACAAAGAAACAAGTCACAAAGGTGAAAGGAAACAAAATTTCAGGGCAGATTGGAATTACTTAGCCATTTTATTTAGCAGTGACAAGAATACTTTTAGCTCTTATAATTTTACATACTTTTTAAAATATGTCAGAATTTTACATTGCATTTTCTTCTGAAGCTAAACATGCTTTGATAAAGAGTTCACAGGTGAGACGTTTCTCTGATCTCTGGAGTGAGTGAAGCTGGGTCTAAACATGTTGTATATTCTCTGAACGCTGAAGTCAGTCCCTCGGGAGAATAAGTTAGTTGAGACTCCCTATAAAAAGTCAACCCTGGTTACTTTGAAAAAGACAAACAAACAAAAAACCACACATTTATTTGGCTTTGCAAACTTTGGAGCCAGCCAGGGCAGAGAGAAGCTGAAAATATTTTTCTTATGAATTTAAAATCTTAGAAAATATTTCTTCTTAAAATATTTGAATCACTATATAAATTTTTAAAAAAAGAATTTCTATTTTCTATATTATCAAAATTGTAGATTGTTGTTGTTCAGTCACTGTGCTGCTGCTGCTGCTAAGTCTCTTCAGTCGTGTCCGACTCTGTGCAACCCCAAAGACGGCAGCCCGCCAGGCTCCCCTGTCCCTGGGATTCTCAAGGCAAGAACACTGGAGTGGGTTGTCATTGCTTTCTCCAATGCATGAAAGTGAAGAGTGAAAGTGAAGTTGCTCAGTCGCGTCTGACTCTTAGTGACCCCATAGACTACAGCCTACCAGGCTCCTCCGTCCATGGGATTTTCCAGGCAAGAGCAGTGGAGTGGGTTGCCATTGCCTTCTCCGGTTCAGTCACTTAGTCGTGTCCAACTCTTTGTGGCCCCGTGGACCGCAGCATGCCAGGTATTCCTGCCCTTCCCCATCTCCTGGAGCTTGCTGAAACTCATGCCCATTGAGTTGGTGATGCCAGCCAACCATCTTGTCTTCTCTCATCCCCTTCTTTTCCTGCCTTCAGTCTTTCCCAGCATCGGCATCTTTTCTAATGAATCAGCTCTACAAATCAGGTGGTCAAAGTATTGGAGCCTCAGTTTTAGCATCAGTCCCTCCAATGAATATTCAGGATTGATTTCCTTTAGGGTTGATTGGATTGATCTCCTTGCAGTCCAAGGGACTTTCAAGAGTCTTTGCCAACACCACAGTTCAAAACCATCATCTGTGATATCATTCCTTTAATTTTTAAATTAAATATACGTGTTTCTACTCACTTACTTACTAGTAGTTATTTTTGTGTGATGGAACACATTTTCACCCTAATTATATTATTTCTATTTTATATTCACTTAACAAAGAAGAGAAATATATTATCCCTCAACTATACTAGTATTGTTAACGTAACATGGGCCATAATACTCAGGTAGGCTGTCTGTGAAAACAAAAGTAGATGGCCAACTGCAGTTGTGGAAGAGAGAGAATTAAAAACTCCAGTTCTAGTAAGAAAACTTTTTCCTTTATATCTTCCCTGGGCCAGGATTTGTTCCTAAGGAAAGCGTCCCTTCCTACAACACAGTGAACCAATTTTCCTCAACCTGTCCATGTCCAGTTATATGCCAACTCTCTATCAATTATTCATTGAAACTTCTAGAAGGGACATGGAAGCAGAGTTTCTTGCATTTGTTTAATAAGTTAAAGGCAAAAAAGATCTATTTTAGTGAACAATAAGGATGAAGAGGATGTTAGAAGACAGTGTGCCCAGTTGCTCAGTTGTGTCTGACTCTCCGTGACCCTATGAACTATAGTTTGCCAGGGCACTCTCTCCATGTGATTTTCCCAGCAAGAATACTGGAATGGGTTGCTATTTCCTCCTCCAGGAGATCTTCCTAACCCGTGTCTGCTACTTCTCCTGCATTGCAGGTGATTCTTTACAGCTGAGCCATGGGGAAGCCTGGAAGACAATAGGTGAATTATTAATATTTTCCCTGAATTACCTTCTTATTCAGTCGTAGACATTTCTCTTGTCCATTGCTTCTGTTTTAGAAAAGTATATCCATTTGTAGTAAGCAGACAGACACAATAACTTGATGTAAAAGAAGCCTTGGATATTAGTGATATGTACATTGTTTTAATTATTACTTGCCTCAGTGAGTTGAGAACTAAAGATATAACATAACTATAAAGTTAAATTTAGTGTGAGATTTAATAGGAGTATGATCTTTGGAAAGAACATTTGCAGTTCTATGCAGCAGCTGGAAATTAACTGTCAGGAGAGGTCCAAATAAGACACACAGAATGGGCATTTAGGATTGTTTCTTTCAAGATCCATGACATAACAAGCTTTGAATAATAGGTTAATGATGTGACTATCATATATGGGTAGAACCAGCTTTAACAACTAGATGTCAGTTATATCCTCAGAAACACAAATCAGTTCAGTTCAGTCACTCAGTCGTGTCCGACTCTTTGCGACCCCATGAATCGCAGCACACCAGGCCTCCCTGTCCATCACCACCTCCCGGAGTCCACTCAGACTCATGTCCATCAAGTCAGTGATGCCATCCAACCCTTTCATCCTCCGTTGCCGCCTTTTCCTCCTGCCCCCAATCCATCCCAGCATCAGAGTCTTTTCCAGTGAGTCAGCTGTTCGCATGAGGTGGCCCAAGTATTGAAGTTTCAGCTTTAGCATCAGTCCTTCAAAAGAACACCCAGGACTGATCTCCTTTAGGATGGACTGGTTGGAGTTGCACTCCAAGGGACTCTCAAGAGTCTTCTCCAACACCACAGTTCAAAAACATCAATTCTTTGGCACTCAGCTTTCTTCACAGTCCAACTCTCATATCCAAACATGACTACTGGAAAAACCATAGCATTGACTAGATGGACCTTTGTTGGCAAAGTGATGTCTCTGCTTTTGAATATGCTATCTAGGTTGGTCATAGCTTTCCTTCCCAGGAATAAGCGTCTTTTAATTTCATGACTGCAATCACCATCTGCAGTGATTTTGGAGCCCCAAAAAACAAAGTCTGCCACTGTTTCCACTGTTTCCCCATCTATTTCCCATGAAGTGATGGGACAAGATGCCATGATTTTTGTTTTCTGAATGTTGAGCTTTAAGCCAACTTTTTCACTCTCCTCTTTCAATTTCATCAAGAGGCTTTTTAGTTGCTCTTCTCTTTCTGCCATAAGGGTGGTGTCATCTGCATATCAGAGGTTATTGATATTTCTGCCAGCAATCTTGATTCCAGTTTGTGCTTCTTCCAGCCCAGCATTTATCATGATGTCCTCTGCATATAAGTTAAATAAGCAGGGTGACAATATACAGCCTTGACGTATTCCTTTTCCTATTTGGAACGGGTGTGTTGTTCCATGTCTATTTATAACTGTTGCTTCCTGATCTGCATATAGGTTTCTCAAGAGGCAGGTCAGGTGGTCTGGTATTCCCATCGTTTTTAGAATTTTCCACAGTTTCTTGTGATCCACACAGTCAAAGGCTCTGGCATAGTCAATAAAGCAGAAGTAGATGTTTTTCTGGAACTCTCTTGCTTTTTTGATGATCCAGCGGATGTTGGCAATTTGATCTCTGGTTCCTCTGCCTTTTCTAAAACCAGCTTAAACATCTGGAAGTTCATGGTCATGTATTGCTGAAGCCTGGCTTGGAGAATTTTAAGCATTACTTTACTAGCGTGTGAGATGAGTGCAATTGTGTGGTAGTTTGAGCATTCTTTGGCGTTCCCTTTCTTTGGGATTGGAATGAAAACTGACCTTTTCCAGTCCTGTGGCCACTGCTGTGTTTTCCAAATTTGCTAGCATATTGAGTGCAGCACTTTCACAGCATCATCTTTCAGGATCTGAAATAGCTCAACTGGAATTCCATCACCTCCACTAGCTTTGTTCGTAGTGATGCTTTCTAAGAAGGCCCACTTGACTTCACATTCCAGGATGTCTGGCTCTAGGTGAGTGATCACACCATTGTGATTATCTTGGTCATGAAGATCTTTTTTGTACAGTTCTCTGTGTATTCTTGCCACCTCTTCTTAATATCTTCTGTTTCTGTTAGGTCCAGACCATTTCTGTCCTTTATTGAGCCCATCTTTGCATGAAATGTTCCCTTGGTATCTCTAATTTTCTTGAAGAGATCTCTAGTCTTTCCCATTCTGTTGTTTTCCTCTATTTCTTTGCATTGATCACTGAAGAAGGCTTTCTTGTCTCTTCTTGCTATTCTTTGGAACTCTGCATTCAGATGCTTATATCTCTCCTTTTCTCCTTTGCTTTTCGATTCTCTTCTTTTCACAGCTATTTGTAAGCCCTCCCCAGACAACCATTTTGCTTTTTTGCGTTTCTTTTCCATGGGGATGGTCTTGATCCCTGTCTCCTGTACAATGTCAGGAACCTCCCTCCGTAGTACATCAGGCACTCTATCTATCAGATCTAGTCCCTTAGGATATAGGAAAATGAGCCTAGGACATGTGAAGAGTTCCAAGGACTGAAGACTTTGGAACTATTAGGCACAGAAATATGTGTGACTTTATAAGAATGATCTAAAAACTCTTGGATTGATAGGGAAGGAAATTCTCTCTCCACAAAGGATGGCCAACAGATTCTTAAAAACTAAGAATCCTATTTGAACCAACAGCCAACCAGTACCAACTGAAATCTCAGGCATAGTTTCCATGAACTGGTATTGTTTGAGGGTCATTATTCACAAACCAATCAACCAGAAAGCCTTCCAACGAAACATTTGAGAGAAGACAGGAAAGATGAAGAAAAAACAGCACAATTTAAATTTCATTGCATTCATGTGGACCATTTTTAAAGTTTTTATTGAATTTATTACAGTATTGCTTCTGTTGATGTTTTGGTGTTTTGGCCATGAGATATGAGGGATCTTAGTTCTCCGACCAGGGATCAAACCTGCCACCACCACCCCCAACCCGCCCCACATTAGAAGGCATAGTCTTAACCACTGGACTACCAGGGAATTCACTGGAATGACTTTGTGAGTGAAAGTTGCTCAGTCGTGTCCAACTCTTTGTGACCCTATGGACTTTGCATAGTACCATTTTGTAGTTGCCTTAGTCTAGTAATTCCTAAATTTACCATCTGCTACTGGGCTAGCAGCTATAATTCACTTTGTAAAATAAAAAAGAGAGTGTATATTTATTTCTAAGATAGTAGAGCAGACAGAAGTTAGAAATCAATGTTTTTTTCAGTTGATATGGCCAAAGACTAGGCAAGTAATAGAACTAGTGTCAGAGAATAATAGAATAAGTGAGCTAAGAAAAATACAATAGAAAAGACATGGGCAGCTAGAGCGGGACAATAGACTTAAGAGGATGGAATATTATGGTTATTTTCCTGATACAATATTTTGTGATTAGACATTTACTTGGTACCCCATACACCTATTGGTATGCTTGTCACATAGTTGGTTTTATTTATTTCTCCCATATATGCAAAATGTGTTTTAATAACATTTTATGGTTACAATCCAATTAATAGAGTTTGGTGACATTGATTTTGATGAATGATTGATTTATAGATACTTCATACTGATATCTTTTGCATTTTCTTTTGATTCATTTCCATTCAGTGAAATTTTGTGAGCTATGTCCTTTCCTTTAAGTTTATTTAAATTTCTATTCAACAAAAAGCTATTTGGGCAAAATAGTATAGTTTATTAGCTAGCTATTTCCTTCTAATTTCCCCAACAAAAGTGTATTGCATCACTGCCAAATACATATCTCTAAATACTCTTTAATGCAAAAAATACCTCATACTGTAATTGGTCACAGTGTAAAGCTGGTATTTGGAAAATATGTTTCTCATGTTTATAGCCATTATATTAGCAGCATAAAATCTAAAAGATGAAAACATGTTTTATTTTGAACTAAGGGCATGATATATATGTATTGCTGTTATAAATATTATATCTAGAGATAAATTTTCCTCAGAAGTTGAAGATCTGCCACATAAAATGTGTTCATATATAATGATCTTTTATATAATTTACATTGGTTAGCTGTAATGCATATTCTAATAGAGGAGAATGTGTTTATTTCATATTGTTAATATCTGCAATAAGCCTTCAAATTATCGTTTTATTGATATTGTGCTTTGTAGAGCACCATCAACATATGAATTTTAAACCTGTGCTCCAGCTGTTTTCTGTGTATTTGAGCTAAAAATACAATCTGAATTTTGATGTGAATTGTTAAATTCACATTTTTCTTAATACTGAAGGGGTCAGAGAGAGTCTTTCCTACTTAGGCATGTGTCCAGGGAGCGGATGCTCAGTAGTGTCCATCCAGAAGTAGATACAGCCATTGTTCATTTAATCATGCTAAAATAAATGTAAAATCACAAGGGTAGTTTAACCATATACTGCAGATAAGATTTGGGCTTCCCAGGTGGCACAGTGGTAAAGAATCCACCTGCCAAAGCAAGGACACAAGAGATGAGGGTTTGATCCCTGAGTCAGGAAGATTCCCCTGGAGGAGAGCATGGCAACCCACTCCACTATTCCTGCCTGGAAAATTTATGGACAGAAGGACCTGGTAGGCTACAATCCTTGGAGTCACAAATACTCTGACACAACTGAGTGGCTGAGCATGCATGTGCAAATAAAATTATTCAGTGAAGTACTTATGTACATTAACAGTATAACTGTAGCATGTGTATCTACCTCCAAGAAGAGGCAAGTGGGCAAGGAATTAAAGACAGTGTGAAAAGTCAATAAGCAGTGTAAGTGCAGGTACTCTGAGCTTTCAGACTGGTTTTGGCAGAAGTTAAAAAAGCCTCTTTGGTACAACTCAGTTTCTATGTAGTAATATATACATAAACATGAAAATGAGAGAAAGATGTTTAGGATGTAAAAGAAGTGAACGTGCATACTAGATGTGAAAATTTGGAAACTTTGGAAAGCTTAATGATGAATTCAAGTAAAGATTTTTAAATTTAAGTCTTCAACATTTCATGGATTCGAATCTTTGAATTTAAGTGACATATTAAGTAATTTATAATAATAGTTTATAGTTGTATAATTTTATTTTCTGCTGTTATTTTATTTGAATTGCCTGAAATCCTTAATTAATTATTCCACTATACAATATGATTAATAACTTGGTGAAGTGAAAGTGAAAATTACTCAGTCATGTTTGACTCTGCAACCCCATGGACTAAACAGTCCATGTACTTCTCCATGCCAGAATACTGGAGTGTGTAGCCTTTTCCGTCTCCAGGGGATCTTCCCAACCCAGGGATCAAACCCAGGTCTCCCACATTGCAGGCGGATTCTTTACCAGCTAAGCTAAAAGGGAAGCCCAATAACTTGGTAGTTCATTTTAATATTTTTGTGTTTTGTAGAAGGCACCCACACTTGAATGAAAAATTTCAAGCTTTTGTGAATTTCAGTTAACACATACACTTGTCATTTTTAATTTTTATCACTTTTTGTTGAGGGCATGACNAAACAAAACAAGAGCAGTCTAAATCAAGTTCCTCTAAACGCTGTTAATATTTGACAATATTGAATAACGAAAACTTTACAAAAATTCTTCCAAACATAGGAGTGCAATTGTAGGCAATCGATTTCACCTGGAACCTGCCATCACTAATCAAGCTAGTTTTAATTGTGGCTACAGAAGATATGCATGTTCTCCAAGCAGCATGTAGCTCGAACAGTAAAATGTTTGCTTAAGTTGTTTTCCAGAAACTTGGACCCACCTGTGCATAGTTGAAGCTGAGCTGGTTAAGACTGGATACGACCTCTGACCCTCCATCTGGGCATGCATGAGTGTCCACTAGATGACCTTATGACATCAAAGCACTGAAAACTCCACCCTTAGATCTTGCCAAATGCCTCATTTTTGATCGTGTAGCTTAGATAAACCTGTGGAGAATGATGATTCCCACATCTTTTCTGAATCACTTTCTCCACGCTCCCCATACTTCAGACTACCCGGCTTCTTTATTCTTAATCCCTTTGATACTCCAGCCACTTGTCTTTGGGAGGGTGGATGTGAGACTTCTGATCTCCTAGCTTTGCTAGTTCAGTTCAGTTCAGTCACTCAGTCATGTCTGACTCTTTGCGACCCCATGGACTGCAGCATGCCAGGCTTCCCTGACCATCACCAACTCCTGGAGTTTACTCAAACTCATGTCCATTGAGTTGGTGATGCCATCCAACCATCTCATCCTCTGTCGTCCTCTTCTCCTCCCGCCTTCAATCTTTCCCAGTGTCAGGGTCTTTTCAAATGAGTCAGTTCTTTGCATCAGGTGGCCAAAGTACTGGAGTTTCAGCTCCAGTATCAGCCCTTCCAATAAATATTCAGGACTGATTTCCTTTAGGATGGACTGGTTGGATCTCCTTGCAGTCCAAGGGACTCTCAAGAGTCTCCTCCAACACCACAGTTCAAAAGCATCAATTCTTTGGCACTCACCTTTCTCTGTAGTCCAAATCTCACATCCATAGATGACTACTGGAAAAACCGTAGCTTTGACTAGATGAACTTTGGTTGGCAAAGTAATGTCTCTGCTTTTTAATAAACTGCTTAGGTTGGTCATAACTTTTCTTCCAAGGAGCAAGCATCTTTTAATTTCATGGCTGCAGTCACCATCTGCATGATTTTGGAGGCCCCCCGCCCAAAAAAATCTGTGTTTCCATGGTTTCCCCATCTATTTGCCATGAAGTGATGAGACCAGATGCCATGATCTTAGTTTTCTGAATGTTGAGTTTTAAGCCAAATTTTTCACTCTCCTCTTTCACTTTCATCAAGAGGCTCTTTAGTTCTTCTTCACTTTCTGCCATAAGGGTGTTGTCATCTGCATATCTGAGGTTATTAATATGTCTCCTGGTGATCTAGATTCCAGCTTGTGCTTCATCCAGTCCAGCATTATGCCTGATGTACTCTGCATATAAGTTAAATAAGTAGGGTGACAGTATATAGCCTTGACATACTCCTTTCCTGATTTGGAACCAGTCTGTTTTTCCATGTCCAGTTCTAACTGTTGCTTTTTGACCTGTATACAGATTTCTCAGGAGACAGATTAGGTGGTTTGGTATTCCCATCTCTTGAAGAATTTTTCACAGTTTGTTGTGAACCACACAGTCAAAGGCTTTGGCATAGTCAAGGAAGCAGAAGTGGATGTTTTTCTCAACTCTCTTGCTTTTTCAATGATCCAACAAATGTTGGCAATTTGATCTCTGGTTCCTCTGCCTTTTGTAAATCCAGCTTGAACATCTGGAATTTCATGGTTCACATACTGTTGCAGCCTGGCTTAGAGAATTTTGAGCATTACTTTGCTAGCATGTGAGATGCAATTGTGCGGTAGTTTGAGCATTATTTGGCATTGCCTTTCTTTGGGATTGGAATGAAAACTGACTTGGCTACCTTGTGAATAAATCATCTCATTGCTTCGGACTTCAGCATCTCACTGTTTTGGCTTGCTGTGTGTTAAGCAAAACAGGTCTGGCTCTGTAACAGGAGTAGAATCAGGACTACCACTAGCTCCACTGAGATAGTCTTGAGGCTCCAGAGTTTCTGCCATGCTAAGAACACAATTTCCAACTGAATTCAAGGAGAACAAAGAACACTTCCTTCTGGCTTTAGCAATGTGGAATTAAGAAGATGAACATGAATACTCCTTGAAGAGGTCTGCTTTTCTCCTGAAGATTCTTGCTACATTTGGAGCCAGTGCTTTGCAATATTTGTGGACTGAATTATTAAAAGATGGAAGGAGACTGGGGAATGAAGAGAAGCCAGAGGCAAATAAGCAGACCCTGTTTACCTGGCTTGACTTTGAACGGTGCATTGGACCCTGAGCGATATTTTTGAAAATGTAAATCAATGCCAGTTTCTCCCCAGTAATTATATATGCAAAGACCCGAGTCCCTGGAGAACTACAAAGCCCTAGGATCAGACCCCCACACATCTCTCCCGCCTCGTTCTGCTGCGCTGCCTTTCTTTCTCATCTCATCGCTGCAGTCCACAAACATATGGAACACGCCATATCTCTTCCCCACTTGGCCATTAGCCAGTTTGCCTTTGCTTAAAAGGGTCCCAAACCTCTCAACCTAGCTTTTTATTCATCCTCCACATCTTGTTCCTTAAAAGAGAAGGAAATCCTATTTATGTGACAAAATGGATGACCCTGGAGGTGATCGTGCTAAGAAAGCCAGCAGTAGAAAGACAAACACTGCATGCCTCCACTTATATGAGGGACTTGGAGTCCTCAAATCTGAGACAAAGTAGAAATTGGGTACCAGGAGCTGGAGTCAAGGAGAGAAGATGCGTTGCTGTTCAATGTCAGTAAATTTTCCGTTCTGAAAGATGAAAGCAGAGCTCTGGAGGTGCAGCATTATAACAATACTATACTGTTGACTTTAAAAATTTTAAGAAAATAAATTTCATGGTATGTGTTTTTTGCCATGATCAAAGAAAAAGTCCGTAATAGGAATTTCTGGTAATCATCAGACTTGGCCCCACTGACCACAGTCAGGGTCCATGATGCAGTCTGGCAAATCAGACTTCCTTTGAGAGTTTTGCAATTGGATGAAAGAAAGGGAATGCGGGTCCTATTTGGTGTAGGATGCTGATGTCCAGAAGAATGGATGAAACCAGCATGCAGAGTTAAGAGAGGAGGCATGCGGAGATGGTCTGGTGAACACTGCAGTTTTTCCTGAAGCTACCTGCAGTCATGTGAGTCAGTAAAAATTCTACTTTGATTTCTAATCCAGTTGACTTAGGTTTTTCTCAGGGGCAAGGATAACAAATAATAAAAATAGCAACACCACCACCAACAGCCAGATGTTATGAGACCACAAACTCCATGGGGGCTGAGATCCTGCCTGCTCTGCTCAGCAAAGTTGGTATTCAGTAAACATTTGTAAATAAATATATTTCTGCTATTATCAATTCCTTTTAAACTTTTTAGTAGACACAGCCTATAATTACCTTTTGTTTTAATGTGGGCTGAATGAAATAAATTTTTAAGATATTTCAGAGTTACTGAATTTAATGAAAAGTTTCTATTTTTCTGTGTAATATTTCTCTGTAATTCTAAGGTTATACATGGAAAGAGAAAATAGTTAAGAAAATGAACAGGTTATGAATAAGACATGTTAGTGATTTTTTTGAAAGTCTAAAAAATTAGATTTTTAATGTGTTTGAAACAAAGATTCAGAATGGCATGAGTTAGTTTCTGAGAAAAATTTGTTTTGTTTCTTTAACCAACCTGTTCCTATTTCCCCTACCCCTAAGCCCTTCATCCCTGGCAAACAAGTTTTCCTATTCAGCTTTTTTTTTTTTTTTTACGATTCCATGTATAAGTGATATCATGTGTTTTCTTTTCTTTCTCTGTCTGGCTTATTTCACTTAGCACAGTGTCCTCTAGGTCATCCACATTGCAAATGATAGGATTTCCTTCCTTTTTTTCAATGAGGAATAATACTCCACTGTGTATATGTATCTCATTTTCTTTATCCGTTCATCTATCAGTGGTTGCTTGGGTTGTTTTCAGTATTGTGAGTAATTCTGCTATGAACATAGGAATACAGATGTCTCTTCCAGGTGATTTTGTTTTCTTTGTATATATACCCCAAAGTGGGATTTCTGATCACATAGCATATTTTTAATTTTTTGAGAATTCCCCATATTGTTTTCCATAGTGGCTGTACTAGTTTCCGTGGTGGCTGTATTAGTGCACCCCAGTACTAGTGGCTTTCTCTGTGTCCTGGCCAGCCAGTATTTGTCTCTTGTCTTTTTGGTAATAGTCATTCAAACAGGTGTGAGGTGATACTATGGTTTTGGCTTGTGTGTCTCTGATGGTTAATGATGTTGAGCACCTTTGGAAACACGTCTGTTCAGGTCATTTGCCCGTCTTTAAACTGGGTTCTTTGGGGGCTTGTTGTTTTTAGTTTTGCTGTTGCCTTGTAGGAATGCTTTGTATATTTTGGATACTGATCTCTTCTTGGATATGTTTTTTTGCAAATATTTTCTCCCATTGCATAGGTTGCCTTTTCACTGTGCTGATGGATTCCTCTGCCGTGCAGAAGCCATATGGTTTGATCTAGTTGCTCTTGTCTGTTTTTGTCTAAATGGTTTATCTCTGTTTCACCAAAGCCACTTTACTGTTTAGATATAAGATAGGCAAATCACATTTAAATACACTGGGTAAAATATTTAACCTCGCCAAGGTAGAGTGAGGTCCAATATAATCTGACTTAAGGAAGAAATCCCCAGATAACCCCTTCTTGTCACTATGGCAAATAAGGGACATGGTAGTCAACAAAGAGTAGCAAGGGGAGTGGTCAACTTAGTGAGAAATCACTGAACACAGTGACTGAACACAGTGACTTATCCATTGGTTTTGCAACCTGGAAATCCAGCATTTGAGAGTTCATTCTCAAAAGGTAATAGCTAGAGTCTTTTGAGATGTCACACTCTTTGTCACTGGAAACGATGATCTAATGGTCAAAATGTGGGCCAGAGGTTCAGAGCTACATGGATATTTGGTTATATATTAGAAAAATGCTTCTTAATTAAGATGTGTTATAAAGGTTTGTTTCCCTTTCTCCTTCCTTCTACCTTCCCTCGCTAGCTATCTTTCACTCTTTAAACCTCTTGATTCTTCTTAAGTGTATTGTGGTTCCCTTGAGATAGGAATCGTCAGGCACTGCTTGCCAAGTGCCACTTAAATGGGGGACACGTGCACATGTGGCTGATTCTTGTCGATGTATGGCCAATAAACCATCACAATATTGTGACTTGTCCTCCAGTTAAAATAAATAATTAAATAAATCCCCCAAATCTATTTATTAACAAAAAGGTTTAAAGTCCTCCTATGTTTTAAAAACGTACTTATAAATTTAATGAGGAAAAGAGCAGGTATTTTAATCCATTAGATAAATTAATCACTTCAATGGCATGTGCATTATGTCTCGCCAGAAAATAACTGGGGAACTGTCTCTGAGAATGACACTCTATATATTTCTAACTTGCACAGTTACAAAGCTGGATTTTTAGTTTTTGCTCATCTGGTTCACTAAAACAATACAATAAGACAAAAACAGGGGACAAGTAACTGAGATCTTGAGGTCTAGAAAAGCTGAGATCTAGGACAGACTTAAATTATGGATGTGCACAATTAAAGGACCAAGTCCAGAGCTACTGGAAGAAAGCCGTCCGGAGGCCGGGGGAGTGTCAGGCTTGGGCTGAAGTGCAGCATCACATATGTCATAGCAGGTGGCCTGTGTCATCCCCATGAGGTTTTTAGGAGTCAAAGTTGTAGAACATTTTGTGTCTGTAAGGTGCCTGGAAAGCCAGAACAAAGCCTGTTTTAATTGTTTAGAGTGAAGGATGGTGGTGCATGTGCGGTGAAAGGATACTCTTAAGGTCCTTAAAATTCTGGTTCATGTTCTTCAACACATCACCTGGGTCATAGGTGTTTGAAAAAAAATGGCTTATTTTTATAGATTATTTTCTAATTAAAAACGCTGATGGTGCCCTGGTAGTTTTGATCTGTTGTAGGCCTGTGCTGGGTGTCAAAGGAGGGCTTTGGGTGCCTAGTAGAAAAGGACATCAGTAATTTGAAGAGGATGGAGAAAGGAGAAGTGATGGACCCAGAATAAAGTTTGCAAATTTCTAATATTGCCTGTGTTTTTTTTTTTAGAAAATATGAGGAAAAGTGAACAATTTTTTTTTAATAATAGTAAAAAAAAAAGTTGATATTGCTATCTGATTTCAAGTGGTTTGGTGTTTTGTGAAAAAAAGTCATCAGTTAAATGTGGTGAAAAAATAAAAGATGTAAAGATAAGCATAGTGATAAGCATAATGAAATAATTGCATCTCTGGGGTTCTGTGGTTGCTATTGTATGATTTCTACACTGAAGAGTCATACATCTGTGTACCAACTCAAATGTACGTATGTCAATACTTGACACATTTAATCTACTCTTATAATATATTGTGTTTACATTGTGAGTTATTATTCTGTAAAATTTTTTTGAAGTATGTGGCTATTAGGCAAACTTAGAGGAGATAATTGCAGAAAATGAGCTCAACTGCTATGGCAAGAGATAAAACAATCTCCTCCAAGAAGCTTCTGGGATAGTCATAGATGTGGGTATTTCATAGATGAGGTCATTCATAAATGACCTCATAATCATTTACTCCTGCTTTTCCAGAAGCTTTTCCCTGATGGCTCAGTTGGTAACAAATCCACCTGCTGTGCAGGAGACTCCAGTTTGATTCCTGGGTCAGGAAGATCCTCTGGGGAAGGGATAGGCTACCCACTCTGTTATTCTTGGGCTTCCCTTATGGCTCAGCTGTTAAAGAATCTGCCTGCAATGTGGAAGACTTGGGTTCAATCCCTGGTTTGGGAAGAGCCCCTGGAGAAGGGAAAGGCTACCCACTCCAGTATTCTGGCCTAGAGAATTCCACGGTCTATTCCCATAGTGTAGCAAAGAGTCAGACACGACTGAGTGACTTTCACTTCACTTCTAGAAGCTCGGAAACATGTGACTTCCTTGAATAAGAGCCCTAATAAACCACTCTGACACTTTTCTTGTGATTTGTTTAAAGACATGAAATATATTGAGAGTTCTGTAGATTGTCAACAATAGTCATGTATTTTGGAATAAAGTATATAAATAATCCAAAACTAAAAAATGCTCATCTTGTGTAATGTGGTCACCAAACATTAAATAATATATGCAGAAAATGTCTTGCAAATCTTCTAAAAAGGATGAGCAAACATTGAATAGTACTAAAATATTCAAGCAGAATTAACCATTAAAAATGGTCCATTTCTCTCTGTAGAGATTGTCTACTGAGAGAATACATTTATAAAAATAGCGTTTCTTCCTCCTCTAGTCAAGGGTAACTTTCTAAAGGAAATTAGTTGCAAAATTTTGTGCACAGAAATCCAGTTATTTACATTCCTTAAAAACGATGAAAATTGTCACAGAGAGCTCTTTAAATTAACCACACAGTTAATGTGAACATTTGGAAATCTCCTTGATGGTGAACAGCCAATATAGTCAAGAGAAGGAATCCTTGCAGCTGCATCAGCCTGGATTCAAAGCCACTCCTAGGTGATCACTGACCAGTTTAGTTTCGGCATCAGCTTCCTCATTCATCATTAGAGAAGCAAAAGTAATTAATATATGTTTATCTCATTTAATCCTTGCAACAGTTCTGAAGTGATACTGCTGCATTTTTTTCATACAGTTCTTATTATATTTTACAGTTTTATCACCTGTTTCATCACTTATCATAAATAAATACAGGTACACCTTGGACATATTGGCAAATTGGGTCCCAGACAACCTCAATAAAGTGAATATTTTGGTAAAAGAAGTCATACAAATTATTTGCTTTCCCAGTGTGTATAAAAGTTATATTTATACTATATTGTAGTCTATGAAGTATGCAATAACCTTGTGTCTAAAATAAATGTACATTCCCTAATTAGAAAATATTTTATGTTAAAACTGCTAACCATCATCTGAGTCTTCAGGGAATCATAGTCATTTTGCAATAGTAGCATCAAAGATTGCTGATCACAGATCACCATAACAAATGCAATAATGATTAAAATGTTTAAAATGTCAGAAATACCAAAATGTGACACAGAGACACAAAATGAGCAAATACTGTTGTTGAAAGAAAAAATCTTGCCAATAGACCTTCTCAACTCAGAGTTACCACAAACCTTAAATTTGTAAAATATGAAATATATGTGACTCACATTAAAACGAAGTATGCCTGTAAATGTACAGGTGCGTCAAAACTCTATTAGAAATCTATGTTGAGTCAGTTTCATGAAGTAGTTTAAAAGGCTATCTATGTTTTGAACCAATTGTTCATTTTTCCATAAAATAAATACAATACTAAAAAATGGAAGAATTCAGTTGTTTCGAGGAGCAAATGTAAGTCATTATTTGCGATTAAAAAACAATTCTTAAAACAAGTTATTTGAAATCACTTGAAAACACCTGTTTCATAGAAATTTGTTAGCCACTAAGTAATTTAGTTCTAAAAATGCATTAGCAATATTANTAGAAATATTTAATAATTGGCAGCATGATCTATATATCATAAGGTAAACAGTTGATTAAATTATTAAAGAAGTAAACATTATTTAAGGAGTAGAATAGTAACTGTCCTACTAATTAGACTTTTCAGACATCTGTCTTTTAAATGTGTCAATGGACATATGAAATGTCTATCACAAAACCTGAGTCTTAGAATGCTCAAGTGTTATATTTGTTAATTTTCTTGATTTTTCTCTCCTTCCCAAAAGTAATATTCTGTCTCATTTAAGATTCATCACTGCATCTTCTTCCTCAAACACTTTCTGACCTCCCACTAAGCCATCTCATTCCTGGTTCAACCCAAAAAAATCTTCCTTAAGAACCACGCTTAGGTGGTTACCTGGATCAGCGTGAAAGAGCAGAGATAGTAATGGACCAAGCCTTAACACTTAGCCTTTCAAAGTCTCCATAATATCAAAAGAGGACAAGATTCTGGATGAGACAACTTTCCATGTCCTCTGACTCTTTCTGTCTGTGAGGAGCCTGTGTTTCTCCCAAGGCCTCTGTAATGACTTATTAGTGGTCCTGTAAGTGAGAATGTTAGAGCTGAAAGGGACATAAGGTAATTTTCTGTTTTTAGGAAAGCATTCATCCCTTCTGCCCTTGCTTTCTCTTTTATGTACACACTGTCTGGGTTTTTCCATTATTCTCTTCATGCTAAATATTTAGAGTGATTTTGACCTCATCACAAATGCCATTCTTTAAGAGATTGGGTACCAACGCCTTTGAACCCAGTCTTTTTAGCTGCAGGTTCTGTGAATAATCATTTAATGGGACATAGCCACACCCATTTATCCCATGGACAGAGGAGCCTGGTGGGCTGCAATCCATGGGGTCGCTAAGAGTCTGACAAGACTGAGCGACTTCCCTTTCACTTTTCACTTTCATGCATTGGAGAAGGAAATGGCAACCCACTCCAGTGTTCTTGCCTGGAGAATCCCAGGGACGGGGGAGCCTGGTGAGCTGCTGTCTATGGGGTTGCACAGAGTCGGACATGACTGAAGCGACTTAGCAGCAGCAGCAGCAGCAGCCCTAGAGGACTACATGCAAACCCTATTTATCTCTAAGTGCATGTGATTGGAATTCCAATGAGCACTTTGAACTATCTGTAAGATATAAATTTTTGCAAAAAATAAAAAATAGTTATAGCACTTCCAGTCACACCACACCCAGATTTGAGGGGCACATATTTTCCTATTCATAAAATTCACAACTTTTCCCTTTACTAATATTTATTAATATAGAAGGTGGTATGGTATAAAGTCGACCTTAAGGAGATTAACTTGTTTTTGTAAAGTTATCTTGAACACTCACAGAAGTGCTTTGGGGGAGTCACAAAGCAGCCACCTTCCACTTGGAACATTACTGGTCAGTTCAAGCTGACTGGGAGCCAAGGTCTTGAAACCAACCAGGATAGGTGTCTTAAAGTCACTGTTTCTTCACATCTGAGGCTTCTTCTCTGTAAAGCAGAGAAAATGCTAGCTCACTACAGACCTGGAAGGATGTTCAGTAAAGATTTCTGCTGCTACTGCTAAGTCACTTCAGTCGTGACTGATTCTCTGCGACCCCATAGATGGCAGCCCACCAGCTCCCCCGTCCCTGGGATTCTCCAGGCAAGAACACTGGAGTGGGTTGCCATTTCCTTCTCCAATGCATGGAAGTGAAAAGTGAAAGGGAAGTCACTCAGTCGTGTCTGACTCTTAGCGACCCCATGGACTGCAGCCCACCAGGTCCCCTGTCCCTGGGATTCTCCAGGCAAGAACACTGGAGTGGGTTGCCATTTCCTTCTCCAATGCATGGAAGTGAAAAGTGGAAGAGAAGTCGCTCAGTTGTGTCTGACTCTTCGCGACCCCATGGACTGCAGTCTACCAGGCTCCTTCGTCCATGGGATTTTCCAGGCAAGAGTACTGGAGTGGGTTACCATTGCCTTCTCTGCAGTAAAGATTAGATTTGTGCTAAAGCTTTTCCATTCTATCAATTCAGTTTGGAGGTAGAGACTGGAGGGAGCATGTCAGGAGGAGATATTCTGCGTTTGACTTAATTCAGTCAAATCAAGACAGGGAATCCTGACAAGCGTTAGATTAGATTTCTTCAGGGCACATATGCGAGTGCCTTTCCTTTGTGAATAATACCCACTTCAGCCATGCGTTCCTTCCAACTTTTGTGAGATTTATGTTGCCTTCTTCCCTCCAAAATGCTGAAGACAAGTGGTGGAGAAGTCTTAAGTTAGAGAGGCAATTTCTTTTAGTTGCATATTAAAGCAGCGATGCCTTATCTGTGAGGTGGAGCTCTAAGCCCCAGTGATGTCTTGCTTAGAATTAATTCACTATTTATTACTACCTGACTTAGAAGTAAAATGTGCTAGCTTATAAAGCTGGTGAATTTTCTGTAGCCCCTCAAACGTTACTGTGAAATCTTAAAGCTAAAGATGAAGGATTTCAGTTTAGTTGTAGAGGAAACCTAAAAGCCTGGGAAGAATGCTTTACTTTCATCCACCTCATGGAAGAAGGTACATTTTCTGTCTCCAGTCAAAGAGACTAGCATTTAGGTCCTGACCCGTGTGAAAAGGGAGGTTCCTTAGCTTAGATCGGCCATAAAATACAGCTGGTTTTGACTAATCAGGTTATTAGTTACATAGGTTGGATTGTAGGAAAAAAAAATACACAAGAAAATAATATCCATTGAAGTAATGAAAAAAGCTGTAAAATATAGCCACATTGATGGTAAAGGAATGGGACTTTTCAAGTGTATAGACTGGAAAGGACCCCAGACTGGCTACTGCTTGTTCTTATCTAATATATGAGAAAGATTCAGGTTAAAAAATTAAAGTTACTGTGTGGCATTGTGAAAAGAGAAGGTGTGCGCTCCCATGAGAACAATTATTGAAAGCTATTTGAAATCTCCATATCCCTTCATCAGGTTGTTGTTTCCAGGTGGAATTTGGTGCAGAGATATTCCTGTGTATTCCTCAAACTCCCAAAAGAGAAAAAAAGAAAGATACTTCAGTCTTTCTGAGCAAAAGAAAACAAGAAGCTGAGTAAAAACTCATTACACATTGTTGGAAGCAGGTTCTTTCCTATTTGGTGAGGAGAGAACGCTGTAAACAAAGCTCTAGATCCGCTCTGCAGGTTGAAAATATGTTCAATCTTGGAAGAATTTCGCAGCCTCATCTTTCAGTGATCTCATCTCGACACATTTTAATGCTTTGGGTTGTTCTCTTACCCTTTCTGCATAGCATTACATAAGAGATTTCAGTAACTCAAATGAATTACAGTTAGAATTTTCCCTGGGGAAAAAGCTTTTTGACCTAAGTCTTGTAAAAGGAAAGCAGTCTTTACTGATCCTTCCTTCATTGTTATTGGAGATTATAAGATCATTTTTTGTGAAGCCGTGCTTGCCCCTGTCTGCCTCAGTGAAACATTAATGACCTCAGAGACCAGATATTCTGTAGCCTCTAGAGTCTTTCAAGTTGTTTGGATGCACAAAATTTAGTTGTTTTTTTTTTCTTTTTTAGTCAAAAACAAGGCACACCATCTAAATTAACTGCCAGACTTGCCATTTATGTTTCTGTAAATGTAATGTTTGCAGCACAAGGGCCAACTAAGTACATATCTATGTGTACGTACATATGCACAGAATAAAGTAAATTCCCATTGGTCATCAACTAAGTATGAAACAGTGTTTTAAGTGCTTAAAAATTTGAAAACCAGAGACAGGGAAGAGTAGAATGAGATGGACTCTGCTATGCTGCGGCTCAAACCTGGACCAGTTTTGCCTAGACCTAGTAATTCTAAATTAGAAATAACTGTCTATCTATTTCTAAACACTTTTTATGAGTATCTGTGTGCCCAGCACACAATGAGACCAAACAATACCCAGATGTTGGAGTTTGGAGCAGAGGAAGGTTTATTGCAGGGCCATGCACAGAGAATGGGTGGCTCATTCCTCCCAAAGTCCCAAACTCCCTGAAGGGTTTCAGCAAACCATTTTAAAAGGCAAATTGGAAGAAGGGCATGGTTGGCTATTACAAACTTCAGTGTATAGGAATCCTTTGTTCTTGCAGCCCTCCTTGTAGGTCAGGTCAAGATGTTCTTGTAAGCCTCTGAAAAAAACAGATGTTATTCTCTGTTCTGCAATTTTTCATCTCTTTATGAATGGAAAACTGTTATACCCTTAAAGATCAGAGCCTTGAGAATGGGCTCTTCTGTATATTTCAGGCTATAGGCAACATTCTTTACTTTAGTCTTGTTCAAGTCTTTGCGACCCCATGGACTGTAGCCCTCCAGGCTCCTCTGTCCATGCAGTTCTCCAGGCAAGAATACTGGAGTGGGTTGCCATTTCCTCCTCCTGGGGATCTTCCCAACCCAGGGATCAACCCATGTCCATTGCGTTTTCAGCATTGGCAGGCGGGTTCTTTGCCACTAGAGCCACCTGGGAAGCTATAAGCAACATTCTTAACTTGAAGCAAAATACGAAAATTAAAGAAACAGGCCTTACATGGTGTCAGGTTTGTTCTTTCCTGTTACATATTGAGAAACTTCTATTCCTCTTGAGAAACCTCGGGCTCTAGCAGGATGAGACTTGTGTTTCCGCCACACCTTGACCTAGAAGGTGACCATCTGGGCATAGGCCCATTATCTTACCCCTGAACTTCACTTGTGGATTTCCTGGCTTCACCCTGTTCACATTTGAGCCACCACCCCCATATATCAATAAGGAGTGATTCAACAGGGATTGGAAAGAGAGGGATGGGGGCGGGCTTCCAGTGAAGTGGAGTCACTCAGTTATGTCCGACTCTTTGCGACCCCATGGACTGTAGCTTACAAGGCTCCTCCGTCCATGGGATTCTCCAAGCAAGAATACTGGAGTGGGTTGTCATTCCCTTCTCCAAGGGATCTTCTCGACCCACGGATCGAACCTGGGTGTCCCACATTGCAGGCAGACTCCTTACCATCTTAGCCACCAGGGAAATTGGTTTTAGGCAAAAAGACTGCCTTGGTAAGGAAGGGGCCTCTGGGATCCAGACACAAGAATGGAAAAAGCGCCCTTCAGCTCCTGCGAACAGGACAGCAGACTGGAGAGAGGGCCCCTTGCAGTAGAGCGAGTTGTTTTTTAAAAATCTTTGTCTTGGGGTTTCCCTGGTGGTCCAGTGGTGAAGAGTTTGCCTTCCAGTGCAGGGAGTGGGGGTTCGATCCCTGATTGAGGAGCTAAGATCCAACATACCTTATGGCCAAACCATAAAAATAGAAGCAATTTTGTAACAAATTCAATAAAGATTTTAAAAATGGTTTACATTAAAAAAAAAAAAAAATGTCCTGAGGAATGTCAGTGACGTGCAGAAGAAAATATTCTTTCCTGTTTTCTGGAACAGATCAGTAGAAGCTTTCCATCTCACTTTTTACAGAAATAAAATTTGAAATAAAAGAAACAAATACCTTTTCTTTTGAAGGAGTACAGTGGAATAAAAGGAGCATTATATGCAAATAGTGGAGAATATTCTGTCATGACTACTACTTGCAAAAGTAACTTAGGAGCCCCTTGGCAGCAAAAGGTAGAGTACAGTCTGGTTAGATTGCAAGTTCTGTGTGCCTAGCGAAGCATGCTTATTTGGATCAGAGCTTCAAGTGAAAAAAAAATCACACTTGACAGGTTCAGTTCATAAGGAGCAAAGCACCAGGATCCATGAAGAAATTAACTGCCTTGGTGAACACTCAAGCTTCAGAAAAAAATGAGTGCTTCAGTGAAGGAAGAGGGATGGATTTTTGAATTAATTCTTATTTGTGTTTCTCTGCTATTTCCAGCTTTAAATGTACTCATTTCCAGTGCATTGTTTTCTTACAATAATAGGAATCAATTTCAAGCACATTGTGTTTTTACTTCGAAATAATTGGATAGTTACACTTTAAGTAAAATTTCTTTGTTTGTTCTTGCATAGATACTGCAGCAAATAAAATTACTGCAGCTAATAAAATGAAACTCTAATGGTTTTTATTGCCAAAAGAAAAATTAAATGTAATGTTTAATGAACTCTTGGAAAATTGTAGCTGCTACCTTAATACTGCTCATTCTGATTTCCATTTAATGAAGCTGTTGTATTTGACCCACATGGTTTAATGTCCCTCTAATTGAGACATTTTTTCTTTAAAATCATAGGAAAATCTCTTATATATTATTTTCCTTATAAGTTTAGAAAACCATGTAAAAATAGTTTTGCCACCAAAGACTTCTCTTATTTCCCTTTTTAGTACTCTTTTTTTGTATTTTAGTAAAAAAGAAAAGCTATAACTGATATTTGTATATCTAGGATTAAGAAAAATTCTCTAAAAGCTACAAAACTAAATTGTTCTTATTTGCTAAGAAGTCAGTGTAAATTTTCTTTCAGGTGACAATAATGCCTACCCAATTCACCTCCATGGCAACCCACTCCAGTGTTCTTGCCTGGAGAATCCCAGGGACGGGGGAGCCTGGTGGGCTGCCGTCTATGGGGCACAGAGTTGGACACCACTGAAGCGACTTAGTAGTAGTAGTAGTAATTCACCTCTGTAATTTCACATTTTCAAGTTCCTTTTATCAAATTTTATTTTAGAGACTAGACATTTTGTGATACTCTATAAAATTAAAAGACTTCTATTCAAAGTCAGGTTAAAAAATATTTGAATTAGTTACAAAGTAACACTGAAAGAATATCCATTATTTTATTTGTATTTATTACTGTTTGAAAAGTTGATGATTTCATATATTTTCATATGTAAGATTTCAACTGCCACTTATTCTATGGAATGAAATTATATGTAAAATGAGAATTTAGATAAATTGATCTCACAGCATTATTCAAGTTCAGAATTCCATATAATTGCATTTGAACACTACAATTTACAATATGTAATAGGCATATTATATGTATGTGTGAGTGTGTGAACTTCATTTCTAAATTAACTATAGGGCTTTCTATGTAGTTTATTATCTTAAAAAAACTGAAGAAACAAAAGAACAACTCTGTAGCTGGTCTACTTCTAACCATACAATTGTATAAAGAGATAAGATTTCTTAAAATTTTGTGCTTATTCTCCTGTGACTAGTGGTATCTTTCTTTATCAGAGTTCTTTTTATTCAGAAATGGCTAGCTTTCTACCATATTTCAAATATCACCTACTTCAAGTTTCTATTATATTTGATACACCACTTATGTTTTTGAAATGAAGATAAGGATGAATCAACTGTCTTCATCTCTTTAAGATACAAGTTATCATCCTCTGATATCCATAAGATTTCCCTTTTTGCGTTTCTTTTTCTTGGGGGTGGACTTGATCACTGCCTCCTGTGCAATGTCACAAACTCCATCCATAGTTCTTCAGACACTGTCTATCAGATCTAATCCCTTGAATCTTCCGATTTGCCTTGATTCATGAATCTAACATTCCAGGGTCCTATGCAATATTGCTCTTTACGTCATCAGACTTTACTTCCATCACCAGTCACATCCACAGCTGGATGTTGTTTCCGCCTTGGCTTGGTCTCTTCATTCTTTCTGGGGTTATTTCTCCACTGATCTCCAGTACCATATTGGGCACCTACTGACCTGGGGAGTTCCTCTTTCAGTGTCCTATCTTTTTGCCTTTTCATACTGTTCATGGGGTTCTCAAGGCAAGAAATACCTGTAGTAACAGGCAAATTTGGCCTTGGAGTACAGAATGAAGCAGGGCAAAGGCTAACAGAGTTTTGCCAAGAGAACACACTGGTCATAGCAAACATCCTGTTCCAACAACACAAGAGAAGACTCTACACATGGACATCACCAGATGGTCAATACCAAAATCACATTGATTATATTCTTTGCAGCCAAAGATGGAGAAGCTCTACACAGTCAACAAAAACAAGACCAGGAGCTGACTGTGGCTCAGATCATGAACTCCTTATTGCCAAATTCAGATTTAAATTGAAGAAAGTAGGGAAAAACACTAGACCATTAAGGAATGACCTAAATTAAATCCCTTATGATTACACAGTGGAAGTGACAAATAGATTCACGTAATTAGATCTGATAGACAGAGTGCCTGAAGAACTATGGATGGAGGTTCATGAAATTGTATATGAGGCAGTGATAAAGAACATCTCAAAGAAAGAGAAATTCAAAAAGGCAAAATGGTTGCCTGAGGAGACCTTACAAATATCGATGAAAAGAAGAGATGCAAAAGGCAAAGGAGAAAAGGAGAGTTATACCCATTTGAATGCAGAGTTCCAAAGAATAGCAAGGAGATATAAGAAAGCCTTCCTCAGTGATCAGTGCAAAAAAATAGAGGAAAACAATAGAATGGGAAAGACTAGAGATCTCGTCAAGAAAATTTGAGATACCAAGGGAACTTTTCATGCAAAGATAGGCACAATAAAGGACAGAAATGTTATGGACCTAGCAGAAGTAGAAGATATTAAGAAGAGGTGGTAAGAATACACAGAAGAATTATCCAAAAAAGATCTTCACGACCCAGATAATCATGATGGTGTGAGCACTCACCTAGAGCCAGATATCCTGGAATGCAAAGTCAAGTGGGCCTTAGGAAGCATCACTACAAACAAAGCTAGTGGAGGTGATGGAATTCCAGTTGAGCTATTTCAAATCCTAAAAGATGATGCTGTGAAAGTGCTACACTCAATATGCCAGCAAATTTGGAAAACTCAGCAGTGGCCACAGGACTGGAAAAGGTCAGTTTTCATTCCAATCCCAAAGAAAGGCAATGCCAAAGAATGTTCAAACTACTGCACAGTTGCACTCATCTTACACTCTACAAAGTAATGCTCAAAATTCTCCAAGCCAGGCTTCAGCAATATGTGAACTGTGAACTTCCAGATGTTCAAGCTGGATTTAGAAAGGGCAGAGGAACTGGAGATCAAATTGCCAACATCCTTCGGATCATAGAAAAAGGAAGAGAGTTCCAGAAAAACTTCTACCTCTGCTTTGTTGACTATGCCAAAGCCTTTGACTGTGTGGATCACAACAAACTGTGGAAAATTCTGAAAGAGATGGGAATACCAGACCACCTGACCTGCCTCATGAGAAATCTGCATGCAGGTCAGGAAGCAACAGTTAGAATTGGACATGGAACAATAGATTGGTTCCAAACCAGGAAAGGAGTACGTCAAGGCTGTATATTGTCACCCTGCTTATTTAACTTATATGCAGAATACATCATGAGAAACTCTGGGCTGGAAGAAGCCCAAGCTGGAATCAAGATTGCTGGGAGAAATATCAATAACCTCAGATATGCAGATGACACCACCCTTGTGGCATAAAGTGAAGAAAAACTAAAGAGCCTCGTGATGAAAGTGAAAGAGGCGAGTGAAAAAGTGAAAGAGGCGAGTGAAAAAGTTGGCATAAATTTCAACATTCAGAAAACAAAGATCATGGCATCTGGTCCCATCACTTCATGGGAAATAGATGGGGACACAGTGGAAACAGTGACACACTTTATTTTGGGGGCTCCAAAATCACTTCAGATGGTAACTGCAGCCATGGAATTAGAAGACGTTTCCTCCCTGGAACAAAAGCTATGACCAACCTAGACAGCATATTAAAAAGCAGACCCATTACTTTGCCAACAAGGCCCATCTAGTCAAAGCTTTGGTTTTTCCAGTAATTGTGTATGGATGTGAGAGTTGGAGTTGGACTATAAAGAAAGCTGATCACTGAAGAATTGATCCTTTTTGAACTGTGATATTGTAGAAGATTCTTGAGAGTCCCTTGGACAGCAAGGAGATAAAACCAGTCCATCCTAAAGGTAATCAGCCCTGCTGGAAGGACTGGTGCTGAAGCTGAAACTCCAAGACTTTGGCCACCTGATGCAAAGAACTGACTCATTTGAAAAGACCCTGATGCTGGGAAAGACTGAAGGCAGGAGGAAAAGGGGACGACAGAGGATGAGATGGTTGGATGACATCACCAACTCAATGGACATGAGTTTAAGTAAACTGTGGGAGTTGATGATGGACAGAGAAGTTTGGCATGCTGCAGTGCATGGGGTCACAAAGAGTTGGACACAACTGAGCGACTGAACTATCATCTCCCGATATCCATGAGATTGTTTTCTACATCTGTGACTCTATTTGTGTTTTGTAAATAAGTTCATTTGTACCATTTTTTGAGATTCAACATACACGTGATATCATATGATATTTGTCTTTGGGGTAAAGGGATAAATTGAGACCTTGAAATTGACATATACAGACAGTTGTTCAGTGGCTAAGATATGTCCAACTCTTTGCCACCCCTTAGATTGCAGCACTCCAGGCTCCTCTGTCCTCTGCTAACTCCTAGAGTTTGCTCAGTTCATTACCGTTAAGTCGGTGATGCTATCTAACCATCTAAACCGCTGCCACCCTTTCTCCTTTGCCTTCAGTCTTCCCAGCGTTAGGATCTTTTCCAATGAGTCACCTGTTCACATCAGGTGGCCAAATATTGTAGCTTCAGTTTCAGTATCAGTCCTTCCAATGAATAGTCAGTGTTGATTTCCTTTAGAATTAACTGGTCTGATCTCACTGCAGTCTAAGGAACTCTCAAGAGTCTTCTCCAGCACTACAATTAGAAAGCATCAATTTCTTGGTGTTCAGTGGTCCAACTCTCACATCCATACATGACTACTAGGAAATCTATTATCTTTGACTGTATGGGCTTTTGTCGGCAAAGTGATGTCTCTGCATTTTAATACACTGTCCTGGGCTTCCCAGGTCGTGCTAATGGTGAAGAACCTGCCTGCCAATGCAGAAGACAAAAGAGATGCGGATTCGATCCCTGAGCAGGGAACATCCCCTGGAGGAGGGCACAGCAACCCATTCCAGTATCTTGCCTGGAGAAGCCCATGGACAGAGGAGCCTGGTGGGCTACAGTCCGTAGGATCCCAAAGAGTTGCACACGACTGAAGCAACCTAACACACACTAGGTTTGTCATAACTTTACATATACACACTACTATGTATAAAATAGGTAACTTCTAAGGACTTACTCTATAGCACAGGGAACTCTTATTAGTACTCCATAATGACCAACTTGGAAAAAGAATCTAAAAAAGAGTGGATATATGTGTGTGTACAACTGATTCACTTTGTTGTACAGCAGAAACTAAACCAAGATTGTAAATCAACTATACTCCAATACAAATTTTAAAAAATAATAAAATGCATAGCATTTTTGGACTAAAAAAAATGGTACACTAAATTGCACCTTGCTCAATCCCCCAAGCAAGAAGATTCTTTAATATTATTTGACATTCTGTCCCCTGATTTTAGAAAAACTAAGTGAGGCTACCTTAGATTCTGTCCTAAAATATTATACATTGGACTCATCCTCACATGTATACAATAGGTTTGACATTTGATGAGAATTGGGGGACAGCAGAAGAGAAAGAATTCTTAACCGTATCTGCTCATATTTAACTACCCAAAGGCACCTTAAATCTTGCCCATCCTTTATTCTAGTAAAACTGTCACAGGACCAAAAGATATATCTGTGTAAAGAACTCTGTTATGTCACAAAGTAAAGCTACTTGGAGAAGCTTATGGGACCGTATGTCAGTTTTCTGCTTGAATTATAGTTATTTCACTAACTAGTTATCTTTTTCACATCTATTGTGACTGGAGAGTAAGATGTAGCAGCAATCATTCTGCACTGCCATTTCTAAACTAAATTTATGTTACATATTTGCATGCTAAGTGCCTCTCTGGTAAGAGGAGCTCTCAAAAACAGCAAGTTTATGCTACCATTTGTGCTTAAGACGGAATTCTAAAGCAGACCCAAGTTAAACATGAAGACAACTTTACATCTTCGTCTGACGTCGGATATGGATTGTTTACTTACCACTGGAATTATTGGAGTTATCTTTTTGTGTGTTCTTTTTGAAAACTATTAAAGACATGATTTTTAATTGTCTTTTTTTTTTTTTTTTTACTGTGTCTTCATTTTAGGACGGACACAACTGAAGTGACTTTGCAGCAGCAGCAGCTCCTTGCAATACACAAGGGCCAGTTTAAAAAATATATAATCTTATTAGTGAGAACCGGCNGTCATGAAATGTATATACATATATATAGTTAAAATTCATTAATATTTATAATCTAAGATGTTTAAAAGGAGTTTGAAGAGGCAATTTAATATATAAACTTATACATGCTTACGTTTAATACACGTGTGCTTGCTCAGTCACTTTAGTCGTGCCCAACTCTTTGCGACCCTGTGGACTATAGCCCTTCAGGCTCCTCTGTCCTTGGGATTCTCTAGGCAAGAATACTGCAGGGGTTGTCATTTCCTTCTCCAGGGGATCTTCCTGACCCAGGGATCAAACCCGTGTCTCCTGCATTGCAGGCAGATTCTTTACTGCTGAATCACCAGGGAAGCCCCATGTATGATATACCATGTGGTCATTTATTAGATACCAGGCCATTCTAATCAGATACATCATAAACATCTTTGGGGAAAGTGCTCACTCATTCATTTCAGCACAGATACGTTAAGGGTACTAGGTGGCAGATTCCATTCCAGGCTGGCAGGTGCAGAGAGAAAAGCTGCACTGCATGCTTCTCTTGGAGGTTCTTCTCTTGCTTCTAGCAAGGAGAGAAGAGGCACCAACAAGAAAAAGCCGGAGAGCAGGAAAGTCAGGAAAACACGTGGACAAATGGCTGCAGGTTCAACCCCACTTTTCCTCCTCTTTTGACTTCTCAGGTGTTCTTCCTCCCCTGGGAAAGGGAACTAGAATATGTGACCTCCCTCTTTTACAGGAAAATACGGTTAAAATCACCAGTTTCAACTAAAGCCCAAAGCTCTGAGCTGTGTGCAGGTGGGTGCTCTCAGGAGCTCTAACTTAAGTGACTGTTTCCCTCTGCACGAACATCCCGGCCCTGACTCAGACTCCTTTCAAGAATCCCAGTGGGGCTCTCTACAAGAATGTTTAAATTAGAAAATTAAACCATAAACAGATTTTGAATAGAAAGAGGAAAAACACAAAAGATTAAATCCCTGTATACTTCTTTTACAACCAAAGTTTCCCTCCCTAAAGGTAATTACTACCAACTGTTTTTTTTTTTTTTTTGCATTTTTCTAAGTATATTCTAAATAGTTATATAAACATCTTCCTGGGATTTGTGTGTGTGTGTGTGTACAAAATTGGATTAGAAATCATAGCAATCTCCAACTATTCGCTGCTTACTTTTTAGAAACTAAATAATTCATACATATGTGTATATGTAAAGATATATTATCATATAAATCATATAATACATAGTTATTATGAAGTGCATAAATATTCTGAAACATACGACGGAAAATCCTTCTTCAGTGTCTTTCTTCCCCTTTCCTGAACCTCCAAGGAAACCAGTGTTGTAAGAGATAATGCACTGTCTTCTGTAAGATACTAATGTGGTTGAATTGCTGTCATTGCTAAGATGTTGTTAATTGTTATCAAGAAATCTGATGAATGAAGTCAGTGTGGAAGACCCCCTCCCACAGTGTACAGACAGATGAGGTCCATGAAAAATTCTTCATAAAACAGAGTTTTTCATTGACACAATTGTTTTTCTCTGGGCCACCCTGTGGGGGAAAGCAAGTAGAGGTTTGTCAAATAACTTTTTCTTAGCTTCCTGTAGCACAAAGACATTTCAAGAAATATTCTGTAGCTGTAAGGAAAAGGAACATGAGGCAGTTGATAGCACTTTTTCCTTTGTGCTGATTTTAATATTCTTTTTTATTTCCTGTTGATTGTATTAGCTTTCGTGTAGATTATTGCCAAACTGAGTCAAGAAAGTTCAATATAAGAGTACTTTAAATAAATTGGAAATATCTGTTCCATTACATGTGCCTTCAGGGTTTTACGAATGGACTCTAAAAGTTATTGATGTAACAGTAGAACAAAACACTTAGAAATCTCATGAGAATCAATTTAATTTTATCATTTGGGGTTTCCCAGCTTCTGAAGATCTTGAAACATTAGAGGATCTACTGGTTTTATTTATACACAGAAATGTCCCTGTATTCCGGTTCTCCAGAGAAACATAGTTAATAGTGTATGTGTAGGAAGTCGATAGGGAGTGTGTATGTATGTAATAGGTATGAATGAGTGTGTGTATGTGTATGTGTGTGTGTGTGTGTGTGTGTGTGCGTGTGCGTGTGTGGAGAAAGAGACAGATGAAATAGGACACAGGCATACCCTCATTATAGGAGGTAATTTGCTTTACTCAAAGTCTACTGTTTAAAATGTTAATTTTTTAAAATACCTTCATGGAATATTATTTAACCAAGCATCTGGTGTGTGGTCTAGCCAAGTTGACCCAGAGTTAACCATCACAGTTTAGGAAGTGTCCTTCTATAGGGAGTGTTTATTCTTGTAACTTCATTTTATCAGATCCCAAAATGAAGCAATGTAACTTTTAAGACATTTACATGTCAGTATACAAAGTTAACCAAACTGTAAAACTAGCAGAAATCGACCCTACAAACTGCTCTGACTTCTGACACCAACTGCAAGTGTTGGCGAAGGATTCCCAAAACCACCCTCAGCTTCAGTATCCTATGGACTGTAGCCTGCCAGGCTCTTCTGTCCATGGGATTTTCCAGGCAAGAATCCTGGAGTGGGTTGCCCTTTCCTTCTCCAAGGTATGTTCCCGACCCAGGGGTTGAACTTGGGTCTCCTGCACTGCAGGTAGATTCTTTACCAACTGAACTATTAGGTAGGGAAGTCCCCAGTAACTCACTGCTACTGCTGCTGCTAAGGTGCTTCAGTCGTGTCCAACTCTGTGCAACCCCATAGATGGCAGCCCACCAGAGTCCTCCGTCCCTGGGATTCTCCAGGCAAGAATACTGGAATGGGCTGCCATTTCCGTCTCCAATGAATGCATGCATGCTAAGTCACATCAGTCGTGTCCAACTCTGTGTGACCCTGTGGACAGCAGCCCACCAGGCTCCTCTGTCCACGGGATTCTCTAGGCAAGAACACTGGAGTGGGTTGCCATTTCTAGTCCTTCTCTAAAGGACCCAAATAACTCACAGGAAGTTTATTATACTCATGGTTATGGTGTATTGTAGGGAAGGGATGTAGAATAAAATCAGACAAGGAAAGAGACACATAGGGCAGAACTGGCCATCCTCTACTCCCTGAGTCATGTATGGTGTGGCTCCTCCTGCCTATGATGAGTGGCAATGCGATGCCAGAAGCTCAGCTTCTCTGTGCACTGGGGCCAAATCAAATCTCAGAGACAGAGCTTTGGGTGAAATAGAAAAGAATAGTTTAACAGCTTTGCCAGGCAGGTTATGCCCTCAAAACAATGTTTATCTCCTTGGAGAAGATAGTGAGAAGTTTTAGAGTCATTTTTCAAAGAGGGCATGATCAGCTCATGGACATTCTCCTGAGGGGTTAGTGTTAAGGTAAGGAGTCAGCATCATCAACCTTCAGATCCAGCTGGTCTAGGGTCTGCATGCTTGTGGGCAGCATGCCACCGTTAACTGTTAACTTCCCCCACCTGGAGGGGGTTTCCATATCTGCAAAATAGCTCAGAGATATTGCGTGTATCTCTGGGGAAACAAGACCTTGGTCCAAGTCGGCATGCTTGTGGGCAGCATGCCACCGTTAACTGTTAACTTCCCCCACCTGGAGGGGGTTTCCATATCTGCAAAATAGCTCAGAGATATTGCGTGTATCTCTGGGGAAACAAGACCTTGGTCCAAGGCTGCTCTTGACTCTTTTTTTTTGAAATAGATAAGAAGATGCCTTGTCTCAGTATATCCTCAGTTCAGTTCAGTCGCTCAGTCGTGTCCGATTCTTTGCAACCCCATGGACTGCAGCACTCCAGGCTTCCCTGTCCATCACCAACTCCCAGAGCTTATTCAAACTCATATCCATAGAGTCGGTGATGCCATCCAACCATCTCATCCTCTGTTGTCCCCTTGTCCTCCTTCCCTAATTCACAACTGGTTGAATCTGCCCACTGAAGCTCAGGGTAGGTCATGGTGGCTGAGTGAAGGCTGTTTCCTGTAATCAAATAAACGAGGGACACAGAAAGGGCCCACGGGGGCCTGGTTGGTATCAAACTCAAGTGTTGCCAGCCATGGATGCTCATCTGAACTAGGTTCCATAGCGTTTACTGGGGTTCATCACACAGGTGAGACTGACTGAATGATTGCCCGCATGGTTGAATTCAGTCTTCAGTTCACCTGATCCCTCATTACCCAAACCCCCAACCTAAGTCACATGGTTGGTGTTTCTGACTTAGGCAGAGCCCACCCTAAGACTGTCTTTTAACAGAGACAGTCTTGTCGGGTGTGGCATTGATTACCTTCCAAGGGAAAAGGCCAAACCCCTTTAGACAAGACCAGTTTTTACCCAGCAGAGTTAGATAATATGACACGTTTGCTTGGAGATAAGCACCAATGGAAAAGTTACAAGGCAAGAAGGCACTAAATAAACCAGAGAAGATGGTGATGGAAAGGTGACCAATCTAAGCCCTTAACTTTTCTGAGCTTCACTTAGCAGATCCATAATATGAGAGTATGAGATTACACAAACCCTAAGGTTCTATTGAAATGTTATGATTTTGTGATTTTAAAGGACCCACAGAGACTTGAAAGATTTCTCCTTCCCAGCTTCATGATTAGCTTTTAGTTGATGAAAAAGCCCAGACAATTTATGTAAAGATCAACTACTGGAATGTTACCTTCAAGCCTGTGGGTCGTGAATGAACTTGTCTTTTGACTTCAGAAGGAATTAATGTCAAAGACGTAATTTGTCCTTTCAAGTGTCTCTTTTAATGAACAAAGTCCAATGAACATGGACTTTCTTCTCTAAAATATCCTGTCCTCACTGCCTTATCCATCTTCACTAGATCATTGGAGAAAGATACAATGATGAATTTGTATTAAAAAGTGAGATAACTTTTCTCAATCTGATTTTTAATACTGCATTGCTGCTGCTGCTGCTGAGTTGAAAAAAATTTTAATTAACGTTTTCTGGCAGTATACATTTTGGCAAGCACAAAACAAAAAGCAACTAAAATGGCAGTGTACCTGAAAACAGAATACTTCACACTTGGATGTGGCCTTAGTTGTCCACCTCCCCTACCCTAAACAAAAGGCTACGGAAGTCATCTTAAACAAAAATCTTCTCCATAACAAACAGTCTTTATGCATGGTTATTCATTTTCCCATTGAATGCTCCTTTTGGTAGGGAGCTCATCAAGTGCCTCTTCCATTTTATAGCAGCTCAAAACCATGAAATTTATATTAGAATAATTGCATTGGTCTACTTAAGATGCAGCATGAATGTTGGAATTGTCACTGGTTTTCACTGTTTTAGTTTTGATCAAATGGCATTCCTAGAACTTTGTAGGCTCTTAGATATCATTGAGGACTAATGATTGATTCAAAGAAAAAAAGTTATGGTCTGATAGTCATTTTCTAATGTTTATGAAAACACACATATCAAATTATATTATACAAAGATTTTACAAATATATACAAAAGATTTATTGAAGAGAAATGGACTTCAAATGAAAGAGTAATCACAGATACACAGTAGAAAAAGCCATCATGTCAAGAGGAATAAAAATGAGAAAAACAATTTTGATTTTATAGAAATACTTTCAGGTGCACCATTTGTTATGTCTACTACAAAAATGATGAAATCTTATAATAGAATCTATCTTGATACTGACTGCATTTCTCCTCTCCCAAGTATGTACAGCATGTTATTGACATAGAAATAGAGCAAGCTATCCTAATAGCAAAGGTTTGCTATCAATTATATTATTAAATGGATAAAGAGAAATNTCCCCCAATTACACTCTCATATGATGAAGCTGAAACTCCAGTACTTTGGACACCTCATGCGAAGAGTTGATTCATTGGAAAAGACTCTGATGCTGGGAGGGATTGGGGGCAGGAGAAGAAGGGGACGACCTAGGCTGAGATGGCTAGATGGCATCACGGACACGATAGAAGTGAGTCTGAGTGAACTCCGGGAGTTGGTGATGGACAGGGAGGCCTGGCGTGCTGCGATTCATGGGGTCGCAAAGAGACGGACACGACTGAGCGACTGAACTGAACTGAACTGAACTGATTTATAAATAGATAGGTAGGTGATAGATTTTTTAAATGAAATTTTCTAGATAGAGCTTAATTTTAAGAACTTTTCATCAGACTTTCCTGGTGGTGCAATGGTTAAGAATCCACGTGCCATTGCGGGGGACACAGGTTCCATCCCTGGGCTGGGCCCACCCCGCATGCCACATAGCAGCTAAGCCCGTGCACCTCAGCTGCTGAACTCACACTAGAGCTTCTGCTCTGCAACAGGAGAAGCCACGGTAATGAGAAGCCATACAATGAGAAGGCCTTGCACTGCACCCAGAGAGTAGCCCCTGCTGGGGAGAGTCAATGCGCAGCAATGAAGACCCAGCATGGCCAAAAATAAACAAAGAACAGCTAAAAGAAATTGCACTTTAAAAAGAGAAAGTTCTTTCTACAGTAACATGCAAAGGTCTACTTCATTCTTCTCAGTAGAACGTGTTATCAATGTATCATTTCTCTCTGTAGAAAATTTTAGATGATGTTTTTTATTAGAAACAAATTGTAATGCACATTCTTCTTATAATAGTCATCTTTTTCATTCTTGTGTAAAACATATGGAAAAGTGAGACGCTTAGGTCACAATTTTTGTACCAGGGCTTTATTCTCTACCCTCAAAGTGGAGTTATGGTGTGTTGGCCTTTCTATCCCTGGGTTCGATCCCTGGGTTGGGAAGAGCCCCTGGACAAGGGCATGGCAACCCACTCCAGTATTCTTGCCTGGAGAATCCCCGTGAACAGAGGAGCCTGGTAGGCTGCAGTCCTTTGGGTCACAAAGAGTCAGATGCGACTGAGCTATTAAGCCCAGCACAGCACATACCCTGCAAACCATTCCCTGTGTTACCTGAAGACCATGGTTTCATTTTCCCATTTGACAGTTATCTTTCTGAGAGGATCTCGACAATTTATCAGAGTAAAATATGTCTGATAGCATATAACAAAATATCTACTAGTGTGAATGTGTTTTTCTAAGCTAGTCATACTATACCCGTTAACAAAAAAGTTGGTTTATTAATATCTTAACAGTTTTTTAGAATATAACTTATCTGAATTATACGTAGTTTATTTTAAGATAAAAGGAATGAAACATAAATCGAAGTCACTTAAGAATTCTTTTTTGTCTTTAGCATTCTGTATGTTCTATAAAGAAAACACTGTTACAATACCACTAGAATTATTCTTTAGCTCCCTTCAAAATGTATTGGGTTTTCTTAATAATTGTAGTCAAAACATTTTAATATGTACCTTCCATTCTCATTTTATTTTATATCCTTTCCTTTGGGTCTCTTATCTCTAGGGCGACTTTTCTTATTACAGTTCACATTTTCATTTCTTTCCTTATTCTCTCTTGGGAAGGAACAATAGCCATATGTGAAATGTTATTTGAACTCTGCATCCTTTAAATAGTTAGTGCACATTATAATTACAGTGGAGACAAAATTCTGTGAGTAGATTCTTGCTTCCTAGGCTGCTTTGCTTATATTTATTTTTCTGAAAAATGAGTAGAACAGCCTTTGCCTACAAGCATCTTATGATGAATGGTTATATTGTTATCATTAGTTAACTCCATGAGGGGAAAGTTTCAGGGTTAAAAGTCAGGCAGGAAAATGCCAGAAGTTTTAGATGTGAATATATAAAGCAAAGAGGGCTGGAGAAACCAGAGAGAGAATCCTATGCTCCCCTTCTGAGCACCTCACTTACAAATCCAGGATATTTGTGTTCTCATTTTTTTAGCATCTGCTCAATTTGCAGCTTGTCACACGGCAAAACAGGAGTCGGTGACACCTGCGAGAAATGACCGAACCATTATCCAAATGCTCTAGGTCATCCTGATTGTCTTCCTTAAGTCTCTCGGGAGTAACATTTCTGCACGCTAGGTATTTATTATGCTCAGCAACACGTAAATCCATGAACGGTTGCAACAGACATCTTTAGAACGAAGTGGAAGGTAGATCTCTCTGCCGTTTTCAGGAGAGTGTGTGTAGACTCCTGGTAAGAGCACCAGCCTTAAAGTCACAGAGAGCTCGGATTAAACTTTGGAAATGCTGCTATTAAGTGCATCACCATAATATTTCTGAGTCACTCAGCGTATTTAGTGACTGTAGGTACCTCTCATACTTCCTTCAAGGAGAACTTAGGGCAGTTTTCATTCCCAGTCCATGGTATTGAACTTTAGAAATTTGATTTTAAAGTTAATCTAAAATTACAGAATAACTGGGTACCACGGGATTCATTCACATCAGATGCTCACCAAGGTTAGGTGGGATAGTGTGTGGATCTCCAAGACTCTCCCTGTTCTGCCTCCCCAGATGATATGATTCAGTGTGAGGCACAGGGCCCAGAATGTGAGCACACTCATGACTATGATTCACTACAACAAAAGGAACCAAAAAAATCGGCCAAGGGAAAAGACAGGTAGACTAAAATCCAGAGAAAACTGGGTATAAGCATCTACGAATCTCCTCCTGCTGGAGTTACAAGGAAGACAGTGAGTTGGGACAATACATGAGAAAGTGATCTCCTGGGAAGCTAGCCTGAGGCTAGAGGTCAAGGTCTTTTCTTTGGTGAGTCAGTGGGCACCGTCCATCCAGCAAATACCAGACTCCATCTCCCAGAAGGAAAGCAGATATTAATATTTACTATAAACGTCTAGTTTGCCAGGTGTAAAGAATCTGACTGTCAATGCAGGAATCATGGGTTTGATCTCTGGATCGGGAAGATCCTCTGGAGTAGAAAGTGGCAACCCACTCCAGTATTCTTGCCTGAAAATTTCCAAGGACAGAAGAGCCTAGCAGGCTACAGTCCATGGGGCCCCAGTCGGACACGACTGAGTGACCGACCACGTGTCGCTTGCACACACAGTTTAGGCACAGCAGACTGCTTTTAGCATTTAGGGAAAGTTGTATGCTAGTGTGGGAACTGTTTGCTGTTCAAATTCTTGGACGACTGCCAAGTGCCAGCCTTGCGAGCAGCCATTTGCAAGGAAAGCTGTTTCAAGCCTACTGTGTTCCTTTGCTCCTGCAGAGAGTGTCTACCCTGAAGCAGAGAAGCATTCTGGGAAAAAGATTCTAGTAGTGAAAAACCAGCTTGAACTGTAGATCATATGATTCAAAGATGATTTCTACCCTACACAGCTGTTAGTGTTATTCATAAACAGTTATGCAAGCATTCCAGGTATATTTTGAAAAAAGAGTTTTATAAATCAAGCTTTATACTGATCACTGGTTCATAGTCTAATACATGCACAAGTTACTTAAATCTATCACTCATCATTGGCAAAAATCTAATCCAGCAAAAGAAATGTAATAGATATAACGTTACATGCATACATGTAAGCACTAGATGAAAGATAAACAGAACATGATTAAAAACAACAAAATATATCTCTTCTCCCAAAATATGCATTTGCCTCTTTCTTAAATTTTCAAAAGCAAAATTGATTATTTTTAATATTTTTCTTTGTCCTGTTGGGCTTTGATTATTAGAATGTCCTCATACGTTTCTAAACCTAATACTATTTTAAATAGTCTCCTACCATGCTCTTTGTACTTTTAGATGGATAATAAAAACAAATCTCATTCTAATAAAAGGTAAGACTTCCTTGCTTACTGGCATAATCCCTGTAAGAAATTGGAAAGCACACTCAGTTCTTCCCTCCTCCTTTCTTACGAAAGTTCCTTTCCAATAAAGACAATTAACTGGTAGACATTTTCAGGGCAATCAGCATTGCTAAAGATGATGGAAAGGGACACATCTTAGCAGCTGTGGTCCCTTTCACCCCATTAATACCTTTTATGTCACAAGTGATTATTTTTACAGAGTGAAATATTCAGGTTATTGGGCACCTTTCTTTCCTAGGCTGACAAGAAAGGCGATATGAAGATGCTTTCATGCATTTGCAGAAGCTTCTGAATGGTGGGGACAAGAAAATGCAACAGCAACCACAAGGATAATTTGTCTTTCTTTTTTCCTTTTCCTTTTTTGGCTGCACCACATAGCTTATGGGATCTAGTTGTCTGATCAGGGATTGGACCCAGGCCTGGCAGTGAAAGTGCTGAGTCCTAACCACTGGACCGCCAGGGAATTCCCAATAATTGTTGCCTGGCATTGTTTGGTGCTTAATATGGGCCGTTCTCTGCTCTCAGTGCTTAGTGTACCTCATTTAATTCTCTGAATAAACTCTGAGATGTAGTTGTTGACCATACTGATCATCCTTCACATGTCAAGGATGAAGAAACCAAGGCAGTTCGGTTCAGTTCAGTTCAGTCTCAGTCGTGTCCGACTCTCTGCGACCCCATGAATCGCAGCACGCCAGGCCTCCCTGTCCATCACCAACTCCCGGAGTTCACTCAAACACATGTGCATAGAGTCAGCGATGCCATCCAGCCGTCTCATCCTCTGTCGTCCCCTTCTCCTCCTGCCCCCAATCCCTCACAGTCAGTGTCTTTTCCAGTGAGTCAGCTCCACATGAGGTGGCTTAATTCTCCAAGTATCCACTAGATGGCAGAGTAGAGACTCAGGGACGCTCACTGAGATACCAGAGGCTGGGTGTTAGAATTTTAGCTTGACTTTTCCCTCAGTGGACTTCCCTGGTGGCTCAGACGGTAAAGTGTCTGTCTACAATGCAGGAGACCTGTGTTCGATCCCTGGGTCAGGATTCCCCTGAAGAAGGAAATGGCAGTCTGGTCTAGTATTATTGCCTGGAAAATCCCATGGAACGAGGAGCCTGTTAGGCTACAGTCCATAGGCAGGGGATAAAAATGTGTTTGTGTCTACAGACAAACTTTGTTTTTCCTCTGTGTGTGTGTGTGTGTGTGTGTGTGTGTGTTTTAGTTTCAGCTATATATGTGTGTATATATATGTATATCGGAGAAGGTGATGGCACCCCACTCCAGCACTCTTGCCTGGAAAATCCATGGACGGAGGAGCCTGCTAGGCTGCAGTCCATGGGGTCGCTAAGAGTTGGACACGACTGAGTGACTGAACTGAACTGATACTTTGCAACATTAATTTTTTTTTTTAATTTAAGACCATCAGTTAAAGCCATTTTAAGTCAATATGTGTTTCTCTAACATTTCAATAACTACTTTTATAATATTTGTCTAAAACTTTCTAATTTGTAGTTAAGTGCTTACACATATTAAGTGTTTGACATTTAATCTATTTCTACATAGTAAATGTAAGACTTTCTCAGACCCTTCACAATGATTAAAAAGATTACCCATATGCATCTTTAAATACATACTTTGTAAGTTTTTAACTGCCAGAGTCATAATTACTTTATGACTTCAGTTCAGTCCAGTTCAGTCGCTCAGTCGTGTCCGACTCTTTGTGACCCAATGAATTCCAGCACTCCAGGCCTCCCTGTCCATCAACAACTCCCGGAGTTCACTCAGACTCAAGTGCATATAGTCGGTGATGCCATCCAGCCATCTCATCCTCTGTCGTCCCCTTCTCCTCCTGCCCCCAATCCATTCCAGCATCAGGGTTTTTCCCTGTGAGTCAACTCTTCACATGAGGTGGCCAAAGTATTGGAGTTTCAGCTTCAGCATCAGTCCTTCCAAGGAACACTCAGGACTGGTCTCCTTTAGGATGGACTGGTTGGATCTCCTTGCAGTCCAAGGGACTCTCAAGAGTCTTCTCCAGCACCACAGTTCAAAAGCATCAATTCTTCGGCACTCAGCTTTCTTCACAGTCCAACTCTTACATCCATACGTTATCACTGGAGAAACCATAGCCTTGACTAGATGGACCTTTGTTGGCAAGGTAATATCTCTGCTTTTGAATATGCTATCTAGGTTGGTTATAACTTTCCTTCCAAGAAGTAAGCATCTTCTAATTTCATGGCTGCAGTCACCATCTGCAGTGATTTTGGAGCCCCCCAAAATAAAGTCTGACACTGTTTCCACTGTTTCCCCATCTAATTCCCATGAAGTGATGGGACCAGATGCCATGATCTTTGAATGTTGAGCTTTAAGCCAACTTTTTCACTCTCCTCTTTCACTTTCATCAAGAGGCTCTTTAGTTCCTCTTCACTTTCTGCCATAAGGGTGGTGTCATCTGCATATCTGAGGTTATTGATATTTCTCCCAGCAATCTTGATTCCAGCTTGTGCTTCTTCCAGCCCAGCGTTTCTCATGATGTATTCTGCATATAAGTTAAATAGGAGTGAACAATAAGAGAGCCTTCAGGAGAAATGGTTCAATTCTGTGTCACCTAGGTCAGGAGCAAACAATTTTTATAAAGTACCAGAGAATACATACATTTTAGGCTGTCGAGGTCAGTCTCTGTCACAATTACTCAACACTGCAATAGTAAGTAATTAAACGAGGCTGTGTTCTGATAAAATTTTATTTATGGTTGCTAACATTTCAATTTCTTAGTTTCCACATGTCCCAAATTTTATTCTACTTTATATTGTTTCCAATCATTAAAAACATAAAAAAAAAAAAAAAAAATTCGCGCGTGCGCATGTATGCTCAGTCACTAGGTCATTTCCTCCTCTTGAGCCAGGGATTGCTTCTACTTTGCATCTCTTGCTTCTACTTTGGCAAGTGGATTCTTTACCACTGCATCACATGGGAAGCCAAGGACCTAACAAATCCAGGTACTGGTCAGGTTTGTGAGCAGGGGCCAAGGTTTGCTTTTTCTGGGTCTGGACAACTAAAACTTTCTAGGATATCCATGGATAATCCTGCAAAGGGCTTGGGTTTGTATTTTTTCCCTTACTTTCTTTGTGTTTTTTGCTTTCAATTATTTATGATTTTGGTCATAAAATATAAAAAGGACATTATAAACCTCTTATTGTTTTCCTGTCTAACATATATATTAGTTCCTTAAGAAATGTCAATGTAGAAACCCTACTAACAATCCACAAAGTAGGTGATAATCACAGAACCTATGTGTTACTAACAAACCTCTTAATTTTTAAAAAATATATATATATTTTTTCTAGATGAGACTAGTATATCCTGAGAGCAAGAAAAATATTACCCAAGGGAAAACTAGTTTGTGAATATTTTTCCATTTGTAATGTAATCTGTCTTTTATTTGAATTGGATGATATATATCAATTATTTCATAGAAGTAGGTAAGATGTGAACAAGAAATAAGCCAAAGCTGACATTCTCCACATTTTAAGGAGGCAGTAACTGATACTCATTAGGTTGCATCATTTATTCAAATCTCAAAACAGTCAACCAGCGTGCCCTGGATGCACCCCAGTTCTTCTGACCCGCAAGACATCTTGTATCCTAAAAGAACTAACATTTAATGGACTGTTTTAATAAACACAGGGAACAGTTACCAATCTTTTATATCTTCTTACTATAATTATTAGTACATGTTTTGAGCTTCTAAACACTGAACTGCTTGTATAAAGTAGTGGTTAATCTTCCTAGTTTTAGTAATGGAAACATTTAGAGCTTCATATGATTGAAAACCTGAGATAATAGAATATGATCAAGGTAATTTCAAATAAAGAAACTTAAGTGTTCAGTTAATACATTCATCCTCATTATGGGAAATAAGTGTTTGTTAAACTCTTTGAAATATTAAAAATAAGTTACAGGCTCCTGTGTCTATTTTTGTAGACTATAGATTCAGACCTATTTAATAGCTCCCATTTTTCTTTGTTGGTAGGATAATAGTCTTATGCACAGTTCTGGATGAAGTATTTTTTAAAAAATGCTTCTACCTCGGAGGAGGAAGTAGGAGTCGGGTAGGCTTGTTAGAATTTAGGTCTGGCACTGCTGGCGGCCCGAGAAATGCTAACTTGGGCAACACATATATTCTGGTAAGGTTTCCTCCATTTTGCTTGGATAATCTCACAGACCCTTATAATCACAGTGATCACTGTTGTGCTCAGCTACTAGCAATTTGGATAAAAATACCTTCTAGGCTCTTTTGAGGTCAATCACCCTCTTTGTAGATATTAAGTGCAAAGAGCTGACTCATTGGAAAAGTCTCTGATACTGGGAAGGATTGAAGGCAGGAGGAGAAGGGAGCGACAGAGGCTGAGATGGTTGTATGGCATGACTCAATGGAGATGAGTCTGAGCAAACTCTAGGATATAGTGAAGGACAGGGAAGCCTGGTGTGCTGCAGTTCATGGGGTTGCAAGAGTTGGACATGACTTAGCCACTGAACAACAGAAGTTATTAAGGAATATTTCCTTGGGTACCATATAAGTCTGTGGTCCTAAAACCTCCATTTGCTGGTTTTAACTCTACTCCTTGAAGTCTCAGATGGTAAAGAATGGAGTCTCCTGCAATGCCGGAGAGCCAGGATCGATCCCTGGGTTAGAAAGATCCCCTGGAGAAGGGAAAGGCTACCCACCCCAGTATTCTTGCCTGAAAAATTCCATGTAGCAGAGGAGCCTGGTGGGTTTCAATCATCCTGTTGCAAAGAGTCAGACACGAATGAGCAACTATCACTTTCACTTTGATGTCACCGTGGAGATCTACCTTCTCTTGGTTGTAAAAGTTGCTTAAACTATTCTTCATAAGACGTGACTTCTGTGTTTCTTACTATTGTAATGATTGCTAACATGTATTGAGTGCGCATACAAATCTGTATGTTTCATGTGTGCTGATAATTTAATTTTTATGAAAGGTATGTGAGGTGGCTTTTATTACCGTTTCCATTTTCGTAATGAGGAGTCTGAGTTATCATGGGGTTTAATAGCTATACCAAAGCTGCACAGCTTGCTAGTGAGTTACAGGGAAGTTTAGTAGCTGGAACAAAGTCACAGTGCTAGTTAACGAGGAGTCACAATTCAAAGCCAGACAGTCTAGCGCTAAGACCTGAGCTATTAACCCCTAGATTAATAAATTTCTTTTTGTGCTTCATTAAAACTCTGGTCATTGCGTCATATCCCTATAACTCTAAATTCTTTAAAAATATCTTTCCTAGGATCTGAGAAATATACTTACTATTATGTTAAACATTCTTTTCCTCATTCTTTGCTGTTTCATGGACAGGAGAAACAGAAAAATTCAATTATTAAAGGTGACTGAATTTTTTTTTTTAAGCTTTGCGGTTATATGGAAAAGTCAATAAGAACAGGGAATCTTGTTTAATGGCCCCATTAAAAGATAGTCAAAATATAGAAGTATTCTAAACCAAACAGCCTAATTCTCAACAGTCACATGGAAAAGTCAAACTCACATGATTTCACCTACTCACTAATGTAGAAAAAAATACATATTCAAGGGGGAAAAAAACACTTAAATCATAAGATCAAGGAATTGGAGCATTTTTTGTTAAATAATGATTGAACAGAGAAAGTTTCTTTTAATAGTTTTTTAGAGAATATCTTGTGATGAATTATCATCTTGAATCATGTTCACTATTTTTACATACTGAAATGCTTAAGGCATTATTTTTCTTTCTTGCCTCAATAAGTTTAGTAGAATAAATAAATTGAATTCAGTATGTGTTGCTCATTCAGAACTCTCCCATTCTTTACTGACTTCTAAATATAAATTCTCATGGTGAAACACTGTAAATGTAGAAACTGTGGAACCAAACATTCTATGGGATACTCCTGGGTAATTTTCAAGTAATTTTAATAATGTCTATTATAGTGTAAGAAATGCTGGTCAGATAATCAGAAGATAAGATTTCTACATAAATTCTAACACTAATTTAGATTTTTCTTCATTTGGTAAAATGGAGGAGTGGAGTTGAATAGTTGCAAAGTTTCCATTTAGTTCTTAAGTTGTATTCTTAGATAAATTTTATTATGTACATTTTATTTTTAAAGTGTGATGAAAACCTAAATAACAATTACTGACAACAATTACCTATATTCTCTTTAATGGAGTTCGCAGTGTTGGTTCATAAGAATCTAAGCCTGACCACACCAATTGACTTTTTATTATTTATTTATAATTAAAATTTTTATTGGAGTATAGATGATTTACAGTGTTGGTTTAATTTCTCCTGTACAGCAAAGCAGTTGTTTTATATATATGTGTAATATACATTTATATATAAAATTATATAATTCAGTCTATATATTATTTTTCATAACCCTTTCCATTCAGATTTATCACACAATATTGAATACAATTCCCTATGCTCTCCAGTAGGACCTTGTTGTTTATCTGTTCTATATGCATTCATTTGTATCTGCTAATTCCAAACTCCCAGTCCTTCCCTCCCCTACTCTGCCTTCCCCTTGGCAACAAGTCTGTTCTAAGTCTATTTCTGTATTGTAGATAGGTTCATTTGCCTTGTATTTGGAGCCCACATTTAACTGATATCATAAGGTATCTGTCTTTCTCTTTCTGACTTCCTCACTTAGTGTGGTAATCTCTAGGTCCATCATGTTGCAGCAAATGGCATTAGTTTATTCTTTTTTGTAGATGAGTAATATTCCACTATGTATATTCCACATTTCTTTATCCATTCATCTGTCGATGAACAGAAGGTTGCTTCCTTGTCTTGGCTATTGTGACTAGTGCTGATATAGGGGTGCATGCATTTTTTTTGAAAATTGTAGTTTTGTCCATGCTGGCTGACTTTGGAACACTGATGAGGCGTATATGCACTTATTAAAACAATATCATTCCATGGCCTGGACATCTGTCCACAGAGACCAGAGCCAGTGAAAACTAAAGTCCTGAACAGTGATGTTTAGCATGGCTGATTTTTCCTTCATCCAATAAATGAGAGAGGGTGTAGAGAAAAACGCACCCTCCTAAACTGTTGGTGGGAATAACTTGGAACAGCCCCTATGGAAAATGGTATGGAGTTTCCTTTAAAACACTAAAAATTGAATTACCATTTGATCTTTCAATCCCAATTCTAAGCATATATCTGGAGAAAACTCTAATTCAAAAAGATACACACATCCCAATGTTCATTACAGCACTATTTACAATAGCCAAGACATGGAAGCAACCTAAATGTCCTTTGGCAGATGAATAGTGTCTTGCATTATCTAACCATTAGTCCTCTTTTGTAATTGCTTTTGTTTTGGCTACAATGTATCTGGCAGGTCCAGCCAATCAGGTGATCAATGATCTCAGTATTCATGTGTTCTCTGCCAGATTGAATTTAGCATATTTGCTCCAAATGATCACTGTGGCCTTTGATTTCACAGAAAGAAAGCAAATGGATCATTAAAAACAGAAAAGCTGCCTGATGGTCCTTTTTAACTTAATTTGTTTGGGGTTAGCCCAGATCTTATGATTCAGATTTCCATTTCAGTGACTCTTGAGCTGTAATGCTCAGGACTGGAGAGAAGGAGAGGTCTAGAAGGCAGCCCTTAAACACAATAAATCCTGCAGCGGGGGAATTGGGAATTGGGAGGGCGGTTGGGCATGTGGTCTGAAAGGTACATCTTTTATGCCTGGTGGAAGAATGCACAAGATAAAACTCAAGAAGCCAGTAACAGGGCATTCGCTCAAAAGAGGTTGTAAGATGCTTGTCTATTCATATGCTCTCTCTGACTGCTGTGTTGTGGTCTGTGATACACAACATGAAAATCTCCAGGGTAAAACCTGGAACTTCTTGCCATGCAGTGCCTGGTGCAGAAGAGAACTTGGTTGACATATGTTGAATGTATGCACAGAAATGTAATCATCTTAGAAGTAGGTCAGTCTTACCTATAGAAGCAGCAAACTTAGCCACAGATCCCACATTTTTGAAATCCTCCTTTTATTCCTAAAGAAGCTTATTGTGTATTTGTTTACTGAGATAAAAAATAGTAATCTTGACCATCTGAATTTTTCACTTCCCCTGAAAGCAACCAAGTTCTGGGTATGGTTTTCAGACTCCAACTTTACAGAGGGCAAAGGGCATTTATTTTTGCCAAAGAGACTCTGAATTTCACAAATGATACATGAGGATTAGTAAATGGTGTTCACTGTAGCATTAAACTGGTTTTTCTTTGCGCGGCCACATCCCATTTTAATCTAACTCTGAAGTTGCTATTCACAAGAGAATTACTCTGGGAGGTTACATTTGGACTGGTTCTACTCAATAAAGTGACATAAAAATAGGAGCCAAAGTATTCAACAGAATTTCTAAGAGGCAATCTTATTAGTTTTCTTATTTATTAATGTGGCTAATGCTTTAATGGTAGCTTTCAATGGTGAGAAGAAGGTATAAAATCTGGAATTTAGATGTTTTAACTTAAAATTTAGTATTATTAGCATCAAATTGCACTGATTCCTTTTAACCCCAAATTGGGTACCAAGTATATACCATTTTTAGTAACAATTTTTATAAATTATAATTTTAACACCGCCCCACCACTGAAAGAGAATATGTACTAATGTGACAATACCAGCTGTCTACAGCCCTTGCTAAAAACCTATGGCTGACGTTTTTTAGTTTTCCGTTTAGTTCTGCTTTTGTGTGCTGAGCTCAGTTGCTTCAGTCTTGGTTGACTTTTTATGACCCTGCCAGGCTCCTCCATTCATGGGATTTTCGAGGCAAGAATACAGGAGAGGGTTGCCATTTCCTTTCCCAGGGGATCTTGCCAACCCAGGAATCTAACCTGCATTTCCTATGTCTCCTGCATTGCAGGCAAATTCTGCTTATTGTGTCTTAGTTAGTCTTAATCCTTGTGAGAGTTTTGTTTTTTGTTTTTTTGTTGTGGTGGTTGTCTTCTGTATTGTTTTTTTCTTTTCTCTTTTGTTTTGAAGGGGAGCCATGCTGGGTGGCATGTGTGATCTTGGTTCCCCGACCAGAGATTGAACCTGTACCCCCTGCATGGCAAACGTGGAGTCTAAACCACTGGACCACCAGGGAAGTCCCAAGAGCAGAGTTTTTAAGGCACATGATGTGGCATCAGTTAGACTTGATATTCAATTCCACAGCCATCCGTTACTTATTGAATATGAAGATATCTAGTTGAACTTTTTAACCTCCAGATTATTGAATGTAAACGGGAATTGATCATACCTGCTTTTCAAAGAATATACGTAAGTACTTAGTGCTTCTGAGAGTGAAAGTGTTAGATGATCAATTGTGTTCTACTCTGTGACCCTACAGACAGTAGCCCACCAGGCTGCTCTGTCCATGGAGATCTCCAGGCAAGAACACTGAGTGGATAGCCATTCCCTTCTCCAGGGCATCTTCCTGACCCAGGTCTCCTGCATTGCAGACAGATTCTTCACCATTTTCTGAGAAACTCAACAAATACATGTGTATGTCACATGTGTTAAATCACTTATTCATAAATATCTATTTCAAGCTTCTTTATTCAGTGTTTTTGGTTTGATGATATGTTGCACACAGCCATTTCCTCTCCTCAGAAAAAGATAAGGGCATGATAGCACATATTGAAAAGACTTGATTTAGGATATAAGAGCAAGTAGCAGTAGAAACAATTGATGGAAAGTTTTTTTGCTCAAACTCAAGGTAAATAGCTGGGTTTTCCCAGTGACTCAGCAGTAAAGAATCTGTCTCAGTGCAGGAGATATAGCAGACTCAGGTTGGATCCCTGGGTGGGGAAGATTCCCTGCGGAGGGCATGGCAATCCACGCCAGTATTCTTCCCTGGAGAATCCCATGGACAGAGGAGCCTGGTGGGCTGCAGTACACAGGCTTGCAGAGTTGGACACAAGAGAAGCACAACAGCACAAGGTATATAACTCATTTCAGTCAGCTCAGTCGCTCAGTGATGTCCGACTCTGCAACCCATGTACTGCAGCATGCCAGGCTTGCCTGTCCATCAGAGCTCGCTCAAACTCATGTCCATCTAGTCAGTGATGCCATCCAACCATCTCATCATCTGTCGTCCCCTTCTCCTCCTGCCTTCAATCTTTCCCAGCATCAGGGTCTTTTCCAGTGACCCAGTTCTTCACATCAGGTGGCCAAAGTACTAGAGTTTCAGCTTCAGCATCAGTCCTTCCAATGAATACTCAGGACTGATTTCCTTTAGGATGGACTGGTTGAATGTCCTTGAAGTCCAAGGGACTCTCAAGAGTCTTCTCCAGCACCACAGTTCAAAAGCATCAATTCTTCAGCACTCAGCTTTCTTCACAGTCCAACTCTCACATCCATACATGACCACTGGAAAAACCATACCTTTGACTAGACGGACCTTTGTTGGCAAAGTAATGTCTCTGCTTTTTAATATGCTATCTAGGTTGGTCATAGCTTTTCTTCCAAGGAGTAAGTGTCTTTTAATTTCATGGCTGCAGTCACCATCTGCAGTGGTTTTGGACCACCACCCCCCCTGCCAAATAAAGTCTCTTACTGTTTCATTGTTTCCCCATCTATTTGCCATGAAGTGATGGGGCTGGATGCCATGATCTTAGTTTTCTGAATGTTGAGTTCAGAACTTTTGATTTATTTACTAGGTAAATAGCTAGTAAAGTATATATCAGGTAAGTGACATATCAAGATGTGGCTGAATCAAAACCCACTCTTGTTGAAATGACCACTATGTACTGTCTCTTTGCAAAGAATCCATTGTTGGGCATATTAGGTATATCTGTAATATTCTAAATTTAGAGTTTGGAAGTCTATGGGGTCACAAAGAGTCGGACACGACTGAGCAACTGAACAACGAAATGGTATGGAAGATACTGATAGTCACCTGTAACTAGTGTTGTGTATCTCTTGTGTACTTCTCTCAGAAATAGACTCTTGGATAGAATGAACCATAGGTCTAAATCAGAATAATACTTTGAAAGGTTTACGTTTGTGTGGGAAAATGAGTAAAAGTTTTTTTTTTTTTTTCTTTAATGCAAATTGACAGTTCTTGTGAAGTTGCTCAGTCGTGTCCAACTCTTTGCGACCCCATGGACACCAGGCTTCTCCGTCCATGGGATTTTCCAGTACTGGAGTGGGTTGCCGTTTCCTTCTCCAGGGGCAATTCTTAGGTTAGTTTAATTATCAAAGACTGTCTGAAAAATAGAGATAATTGTTGTTGTTTAGTTGCTAAGTCATGTCTGACTCTGTGACCCCATGGTCTGTAGCCCACCAGGCTCCTCTGTCCATAGAATTCTCCGTGCCAAGTCTACTGGAATGGGTTGCCATTTGCTTCTCCAGGAGATACTCGTGACCCAGGGAATTGAACCTGTACCGCCTGTGTCTCCTGCATTGGCAGGCTGATGCTGTACCACTAAGCCACCAGGGAATCCCCGATAGATATGCTCTTATGTTATTGATGTTATTAGACCTGTTTGTGCAGAGAATTAGGGTATGTGCTGTGCCGTGCTTAGTCACTCAGTCATGTCCGACTCTTTGTGACCCCATGGAAGCCCACCAGGCTCCTTTGTCCTTGGGATTCTCCAGGCAAGAATTACTGCAGTGGGTTGCCATGCCCTCCTCCAGGGGATCTTCCCAACCTAGAGATTGAATCCAGGTCTCCCCCATAGCAGGCATATTCTTTACTGTCTGAACCACCAGGGAAGCCCGAATTAGGGTATAAATACAGTTAATTACTAACAATGGCAAAATGACATTGCTCTGGTGATGATAAAAGCGTGGATCCATAGTTCTTCAAGTTGTATACTTGGGAAACAATGCATCTATTAGGAAAAGTGTTGTACTCATTTATACAAAACAAAAGAAAAAGTACTTATTTTTATAAAAGAAATAAGCACCTAAGCCATCAGAATAAACAGATTAAAAAGTAATGTTATTTTAGAATAGCTTAGTATACTTGTTAAAATCTAATAGATGACTAAAAACAGAATGATAAATATTTGCAAGAATGCCAAAAAATAAACGAGCACTTTAGAGGAAACATAAAACACAGAAGAGCTTGTTTGCTGAAAATGGAAGCTTCTAAAGCTTAATAGGTATTTTTTTTCAGAATCCAACTTTGAGGTACACACCATACAATAGTTTATGGAATTTCTTAAGCTGTACAATATAAGGTGCTTGGTATATGAGCCCGACGAAACATTAAATATATACATGTTACTCGGTGATATTAAAAAATTGGAAATATAGCACAAAGGACTAAACTACCTCCCTATTGACATGTAATATCAAAGGCTGGCATTGTTAACACTAACACTGTAGAAATATTGGAGAGAACAGAATCTCTTTAAAGAGTAGTTCCAAATAATGAAATGCCTCCTTCAGAGATGTGGAAAGATTTGGAAGCAGCTCAAGATGTATAAATGGGTCGTACCCTAACACAGAATAAAATTGAATTAAAGCTCTATTTCATGTTGCCCGGTATTTCATCTTAAGGTGCCTAGGTATTATTTTGGCATCTGTTTACCATTCTTCAATGTATTTATTTCAAAATAGTATGACTGAATTTTAAGCATATTGCTTAAGTTCCTTATCAAACAGAAGCTTATTTAAATTGGTTATTTCTCAATTTGTGTTTACTTGACATTGAATCATAAAATACCGTACTGAAATATAGTTCTATATAAAATTAGTTTTAGAAAGCCTGCATTTAAAAATCCCCCCTTGGATTCCAGGGAGGGGGGTAAACATTCATGGTCACCAAGTAAAATGTTGCTGTATGTTTTCCAGTCACTCTTGGGTACTGGAAAATGTGACCAGTTATGACCATAAAAATGTGAGCAGAAGGAAGTGAATTTGGGGTTAAAACATTGGAAAATGCAGTGAGACTTTGTGCTGTTGTTTATTTCCCTTTTCTTACCGTAGTAAGGAAGGAAGCCCGTGTTACATACAGTGCATCTGCAGGATGGTGGTACCCAGCCAGGGCTTTCTGTGGAACAGAGCATCATTGCTATCCCATGGTAGGCATTTAGTGTGAATGATAAATATTTATTGTGCTAAGCCACGGGGAGTTCAGGAGCTGTTACCAAGATATACTCAGGGGTTCCCTGGTATATCAGGCCATAAAGAATCTGCCTGTAATGAAGGAGACCTGGGTTTGATCCCTGGGGTGGGAAGATCCCATGGAGAAGGGAATAGTAACCCACTCAGTATTCTTGCCTGAAAAATCCCATGGACAGAGGAGCCTTATAGGCTACAGTCCATGGAGTTGCAAAGAGTTGAACATGACTGAGCACATAGAGCAAGGTCTTAGAAGTTCTTTGGTAAAAGGAATTCTTAAACTATTTCTAATATCCCAAATGTATATAACCATGCTAAGTTGCTTTAGTCGTGTCCGACTCTGTGCAACCCCATAGACGGAAGTCCACCAGGCTCCCCCGTCCCTGGGATTCTCCAGGCAGGAACACTGGGATGGGTTGCCATTTCCTTCTCCAGTGCATGAAGGTGAAAAGTGAAAGTGAAGTCGCTCAGTCGTGTCTAACTCTTAGTGACCCCATGGACTGCAGCCTACCAGGCTCCTCCATCCATGGGATTTTCCAGGAAAGAGTACTAGAGTGGGGTGTCATTGCCTTCTCTGTATATATGTATAACCATAGAAACCCATTTTTCCCAGAATCTATTCATATTCTTTTCATCTTTTATTTGGTGTAGCACAGTTCATGGAACACTAATTTCAAATGCTTCCTTCAGTTCAATTCAGTTGCTCAGTGATATCTGACTCTTTGTGACCCCATGGACTGCAGCACACCAGGCTTCCCTGTCCATCACCAACTCCCGGAGCTTGCTCAAACTCGTGTCCATTGACGCGGTGATGCCATCAAACCATCTCATCCTCTGTTGTCCCCTTCTCCTCCTGCCTTTAATCTCTCAGCATCAGGTTCTTTTCCAGTGAGTCAGTTCTTCGTATTGGGTGGCCACAGTACTGGAGCTTCAGCTTCAGCATCAGTCCTTCCAATGAATATTCAGTTAATTACCTTCAGGATTGACTGCTTTGATCTGCTTGCTGTCCAAGGGACTCTGAAGAATCTTCTCCAACACCACAGTTCAAAAGTGTCAATTCTTCGGCACTCAGTTTTCTTTATGGTCCAGCTCTCACATCCAAACACGGCAACTGGAAAAACCATAGCTTATATTGTCATCTTTTTTAACTATGTGAGATCAAGCAGTTTGAAGGTTTACTATCCACTGGACAAAAGAATGAAGTACTTTATTTTATTTGTCTAAAATTACCTTCAGAATTTGGTGAATACGTGTTTATCAGTTCAGTTCAGTTCAGTTGCTCAGTCATGTCTGACTCTTCACAACCCCATGAATTGGAGCACGCCAGGCCTCCCTGTCCATCACCAACTCCCGGAGTTCACTCAAACTCATGTGCATCGAGTCAGTGATGCCATCCAACCATCTCCTCCTCTGTCGTCCCTTCTCCTCTGCCTCCAATCCCTCCCAGCATCAGAGTCTTTTCCTATGAGTCAACTCTTCGCATGAGGTGGCCAAAGTACTGGAGTTTTAGCTTTAGCATCATTCCTTCCAAAGAACACCCAGGACTGATCTTTAGAATGAACTGGTTTGATCTCCTTGCAGCCCAAGGGACTCTCAAGAGTCCTCTCCAACACCACAGTTCAAAAGCATCAATTCTTCGGCACTCAGCTTTCTTCACAGTCCAACTCTCACATCCACACCCATACATGACATGAACTAAAATTTTTAAATCATATTTATATTAACTATGGTGCATTTTAGTCATATCTTATCTCACTTTTCACTTTTTCAGATAGTTTAGGCTATTTTCCTTGGAATAACAACAACAACAACAATAATAGTTCCTTTGTAATTTTCTGAGTCTTTAGTTGTCTGTTTCTGGATCGTCCTGGGTTCTCTTATTCATGCTTACAAATATTTTACAGTATGTTTTATGAAGGAGTAAGATAAGTTTTTCTTTTGAACTTTTGTTAATATCTTTAAAAATTTAGAGTGCACAATAGAGAACACTGGAAAAAACAGGAATTAATTTTGCTTCCTTGTACTCTTTAAGAGTTTGAAATGTGTTGATTATCTTCTATCATTTGAAGCATAATTTTCTTATTCCTCTAAAATCACTTCATTCTTCAATTTATTTATAAGTAGAGCACCCTAATAAATTTGATAAATCATTCCTTTATTTGGGTTAGATTGACATTGCATTTTCAAAAACAAGGTCATATAATCTATCATCTTCCGTATTTCATTATGTCACTTTTGAATCACTTATTAAAAATAATATTGTACCAACACTGGTGGCTGGACTGTCCAGCACTGATACATCTTCTCTACCAGAGAGCACATTTCTGCTCAGAGAAGGGAATATTTATTCCTTCCTTATATCCCCATGGATAGGCTATTTCCTAATATTATCCTAAGATAATTAATTTTCCAAACTTTCTCTTCAAGTTCAAGGCCATACATCTAAATTATGCTCCTTTTATGTAGTACAGTATGCTTACTAAAGGGTTTAGTGGATTACTTATTGATGTAAATGTCACTGATTTCCTTGATATAAAAATAGAAGTTGCTATTCTCTAGTTGCTGTACCAATTTTAGACCTGATATTAGACTTTATTCCTTTCTATGAATTAGGCATTCATTAAGGAACTTATTTGACTTTTTATTTTGTTCTGTTTTGTTTTCTTTCCCTGAGATGTCACAGATCACATCTTCAGCCCAGAGCTTCTTTTATTAACCCTCTTCATACTTCCAGATGCTCCCAAGCACAGTTCTGTCAGCATCCACCAGTACATCCACGCCTTCATGTTCAGAGCTTTCACATTCTACAGCTTGCCACAAAGTATAATCTCCTCCTTCCTTCCATTTGTCTGGGAGTGGTATGACCATTGTCCAAGTAATGTGCGTTCCACCTTGGTTACCTGCCTTGGAGGGACTATTTAACACATCATCTTGCCTTAGTGTTGCATGCTTACTAATCACATGTTCTGAACTTATCAGATAAATCCACATTCAGATATTCTATTTTATATTGTTTTGTTATGTGTGTGTTTCTCTGGTTATTAACATAACTGTATTAGAATTTTGCATAACCAACTGCCTCACTGTTTGAATTGGTTTTTGAAAACACCATAGGAATAAGAAATCTGATGGAGTAAAAGGAAATATAAGATGACTTTTTAAATTTTAAATTATGGTCAGTTAACACTTATTAAACCTAACATTGGATAAAATATTGGAGAAATACTAAAACTTATCCTTTAACTTTTCTCAGAAGAAAAAACCTGTGATCTTTTATTTCTCTCCAACCCAAATCCTATTTGACATTCAATTTCAAATCCAAAGGATATAATGAAAGCCCTTAATATAATGACATTGAAATAGCAAATACAGGCTGACATTTAATGAACTGGATAGATATGTCTCCTACCTGAAGAGATGGTGTGAGGATTGAAAGTTGCACTGGTTATAAGGTCTCTGTGTGTATCTTCATCTCATACCAGAAACTCTGGGAAATATTTGTTACTTAGCTCTCTCCAAATGTTCCACAATTTCACATTGTTTAAAGTTTACTGCTGATGACAGAGTTTAAACTATTTAATGCTCTTTAGTATTTGCTCAAATCTTTCAAAATGTTAACAACCCTGAAGAACCCATGCCTCATTTACAGTAGTATAAGTAGATTCCCACTTCTGACTCTGTTATCATTATTATTTAATGTCAGTTGCTCGTCTACTTAACTGAAAAACTCTGTACTGGAAGATGCCAGTTCAGTGAGGCGTCATCTTCATTATCAAGAATCTAAGATGACAGTTCATTGCAAACTTGGAATGTCACACAATTTATTCTAGTTCCCACTGGATGTAAATCAAAAGGTTACATTGACAACTTGTCCTAGACTTCTAAACTAATAGCCAGAAATTTTGGTATCTTTCACATACTCATACAGTGAAGACTTTGTAGAAATCAAACAGTCGGTCATAGGATACGTTCAGTGATGTCACAGAACATTATTCAAGCTATGTTTGTATGAAAGCCAGAGATCAAAACTATAAGCATATGTAATAGATATGCCTTTCAGTTCAAAAATAGAACTGTGCAAGAACTTTTATGTAGAAATCTACTTAAGAACAGTCCCCAACCCTATTCTTCTGAGTTGAACAAAGAAGTGTTTTTCTTGGGATTGTCACTGAGTCTCAGGGACTTAACATATTGACAGACAGTGAACATCCGTGGTGTCATCAAGTCATCTCTCCAAGAAGGAGGTGTCTCTGGAAAGATCCATCAACCTAGTTTCTCTGCAGCACAGACACTCACAGACTTTCCTACCTGCCCACAGGACCACTTCATTCATAGTGGTTCTCTCTGCTGCTGCTCTTGAAGACGCTTGACAGTCTCTTGGACTGCAAAGAATTCCAACCAGCCCATCCATTGGAAGGACTGATGCTGAAACTGAAACTCCAGTGCTTTGGTCACCTGATGTGAAGAACTGGCTCTTTGGAAGAGACCCTGATGCTGGGAAAGATTGAAGGTGGGAAGAGAAGGGGATGACAGAGGATGAGATGGTTGGATGGCATCATTGATTCAATGGACAGGAGTTTGAGTAAGGAGTTGGTGATGGACAGGGAAGCCTGGCATCCTGCAGTCCATGGGGTCGCAAAGAGTTAGACACAACTGAGCAACCGAACTGAACTGAACTGCTGCTGAGTATGTGTGGGCTTGGACCAAATCCTCCAGTTTCTGTACCACTGTATTTAAGTATTGACAAGATAAGCACATCTGCCTACACCCAGCAAGCATCTTTCTCTGAGGTCTTGCTGGCCCCATGGGATATACTGAGGAACATCCTATTGGCTGTTTAATATCCCAGTCCTCTCTGGTTGTTGCTGCTTCCCAAAGACTCTACCTGAGAAGGAGGCAGGGAGCTTTTCCACCATCTCTCCCCTCTCATCACTGCTCCTTGTCACTCCCTTCCTCACTTCCTTGGCTTCAACCAAGAGATAGAGAAACAGAAAAGCCAGAGGTTATTAGCTATTTATGAGTTTTCACCCTGTCCCCTCCTACCGTGGAGTTCTTCTGGAAGGAATAAAGGAAAAGGCAAAACACTTAATGATGTTAATTTTTCTTATCTTTGCTACAAACTTGATAGTATGTCATACTCTCCCAGAACAGGACAAGCACCTTGATATATTTGTCCATGTCTCGTTTCTCTGACTTCTTACTTCTTCTTCTGGGATTGGTTTCCCTCTTTTTATTGTTTAGTCACTAAGTCGGGTCTGACTCTTCACAACCCCATAACTGCAGCATACCAGGCTTCCCTGTCCTTCACTGTCTCCTGGAGTTTGCTCAAACTCATGTTCATTAAGTCGGTGACGCCATGTGCTTTCTCTGAGAGTATTTTCAAATATTGTTTGTATGCATATTTATGAGTGGCAAAGTTTTTGAAGTTGATATATTGATTATATCTTCACTTTTTAGTGACAAAATAGCTATATATAAAACTACAGACCACAGGTTCTCTTCAGTTTTTCCTTTATCTTTTTGCATCTAAGACATCTAATGTCCATGTGATTTTTGTTCCACTGCTCCATGTTTCTGAGAGTCTTTAAAGTTTTTCCATTTTCTTACATCAAATTTATTGTGATATATGTATGAATAGGTTTACATGTTTCTATTAGGTAGCAGGCTTCCCTGTCCTTCACTATCTCTTGGAGTCTGCTCAAACTTAAGTCCACTGAGTAGGTGATACCATCCAACTGTCTCAACCTCTATTGCCCCCTTCTCCTCCTACCTTCAGTCTTTCCTAGCATCACTGTCTTTTCCAGTGAGTCAGCTCTTCACATCAGGTGGCCAAAGTATTGAAGCTTCAGCGTCAGTCCTTCCAGTGAATATGTAGGGTTGATTTCCTTTAGGATTTACTGGTTTAATCTCCTTGCTGTCCAAGGGACTCTTTTGTAAAGCAACTATACTCCAATAAAAATTAATTTTAAAAAGTAAAATAAGCTATCCTTGTAGTTTAGTTTATTTTTTAACTTAATGTTATTGGTGTATAGTTGCTTTGCACTTTTGTGTTATTTTTTGCTATACAGCAAAGTGAATCAACTATCTGTATACATACATTCCCTCTTTTTTGCATTTCCTTCCCATTTAGGTCACCACAGAGCATTGAGTAGAGTTCCCTGTGGTATACGGTAGGTACTTATTAGTTATCTACTTTATAGATAATAGAGATAGTGTATGTATGTCAATCCAGATCTCCCAATTCATCCCACTCCCCTTTTCCCCCTTGGATTCTAATAGTTATACCTGGTACTTGGGCCCTTTGAAAGTAAGAGAAAGCTCTCAGCTTTCTTCCTGTCCTGGATCCAGATTTCACAGTATTTTTCAATCTGCACTAGTAATCCAGGATTTGTCCTACTGATAGTTTGTTTTCATTTAAAAAAAAAAAAAAAAAAAAAAAAGGTCATGTTTTGAGAGTGTTGACTTTACTAAAAATGACCATGGTCTATCCCCGTCTTTAAAGGATTCAATGGGCATTTCATAAACTATGCTACTCCCTATCTCCCATCCATTTAGATCACTGTGCTTACACCTCCATGTTTAGAAATTACAGGGCTGCTAAGAGGACTCAAGGTGAGAAGTGAGAAAAATAGGGACAAAGGAGCAATGACTGTTGTGAGCCTTTTTAAAATAGTAACTCATCTAATTCACCAAACAAGTAGTATAAACAATCAATGAGATTTGTTACATTGCCATTCTACAAGTGAAAGCAGTATTGTTTGGAAATTTCTAAAACCGCAAATTTAGTAAGTAGCAGACTCATATTTTATTTTTGACTCACAATAACTGGTTTGTTTATGCCAGCTGTGATCACACTAGCTAGATAAATAGCAGATAAATATCATAAATCTTATATTTTGTACTCAGATTTTTCTGATTACCAATTCCTTTATAAAAATGAAGACATTTGTACTTGGAGGTAAAAGACCTACGTAGTTGGCATCTAGCCCTCTCAGTAGTGTGAGGTTCCATAAGCCATAAAATTTTTCTGTGCCTCAATTTTCTCATTTGTTTATTGAGAGTATAAAAGCCATCTCATGGAGGTTTTGAACAGTAACCTGAATTAAACTAATAATGGGAATATGCCTAGTATCATCCCCTAGGTTGGTGGTTAGTCAATTTTGCATAAAGTTGAATTTGTTGGAAATTGATTCATATCCTGTTTCTCAATAGAAAGCACATCCCTGAAATACCTGGGACATGATAGCATTTTAATTATTGAAAAAGGATACCTTATGTAATATAAACCCAGAGTAAACAATTTAATGTGCAGTAGCAAAAGAATTCCTAAGAAGATTGTCCAGATCCCCGGCAGTTTGTATAAGATACTTTTTTAAATTGTTCAAGACAAGAAAATTTTCTTCCATTAGAGAATCAAATAACTGAAGAGAGAGGTATGCGTGTGTCCATTTATGCGCACGTGTTTATCTCTATAGTTTCTTGCTATTTGTGTGCTTACATTTTTAGGCAGCTTTTTAACATCCCTCTTTTATCTTAGCCGCAGTTTTGAAGTCTGTGTAAAGTAAAAATAGCATGGAATAAAAGAAAGCAGAGGAGAGGAGAAAGAAAGAAGCATGAATGAGTAGTGGAAATAACATTTACTAAAAGTCCATTTTATAGTAGAAGTGATAGCTGGAGTTTTTAATCAAAGCTAGGTTAACTTGAAAGTATAACAAATATCTGTTGCTGCTTTTCTTTTTAAATAGAATTCTGATGTTTTGTGTAGGAAATGGGTGTGTGTGTGTGTGTGTGTGTAGAAAATTTATTGGAGAGAACCATTAGAAATACATTTTCTAAAATTACCTTTAGGTAATAAGATCAATCTTGGTAAAATGACCGAGTTTCTTGCTGATCAGTACATTGTGAAAAATAAGAATCTGTTTACCTCCAGAGATGAAGAAAATCATAGATCTTTCTTACTAAATGAATTGACCTTACATATGAATTGAGAAAGATTTCCCAAGGAAGGATTACCCCCAGATAATTCAACTTGAAATCATGGAGTTACATGAATGTAAGTGCTTCTGTTTAAATAAAACTATTTTGGCTTAGTAATAACTGTAATTATGATAGTATAACATAAGTATATTGAAACTAGAATGCAATGCTGGTAGCCATTGATAAGTTATTATCAAGGACTAAACCAGTTCAGAGAATGATGACTGTGAACATTCTAATATTGCATTCAGTTCCAAAGTATCTAGAGAAATTGCCTATAAACAATGATCTAGAAACTGTTTTTTTTTTTCAATGTACAAGACCACGGGTGTGGCAGAAAAAAAATAAAAAAATAAATTATATTTGTAAGTACACTGGCACTTTCTTGAGAGCACTGTGGTGTCAGATTCAGATCAGTGAACATCTATTCCTAAAAACAAATGCCTATTATTTTGCTTTGGTGGTCAGTGAGCTAAGAAAAAGTTCAATTGGTTTTAGCTGGGAAAATGAAACAAAACACATAAGACGTAGAAACAGTGAGAACTTGGTGAAGGCAGCTCTCAGGTGGGTTTTATCACATGTAGATTTATTTTCAACTCTGAATATTTAATATGACACAGAACACTTGAGCAGCTTTTGAAGGTTCTTATTTAGATGCCTGCAGAGAAATCTAGTTGAAATATATAGTAGGCGAGCCTATGCATCTTGCCCTGGCTAATCAAAATGTCTCATTGCTTTTATTGTTTTATACCCTATAGAAGAGCCCACAAGACACTGACTATGAAATAGACATCTTATAAAAATTTACCCAACTCTAGCTCTGTACAGAGGGTATTAATTTTAAGACACTTAATTTTTTCAACTATTTATAAATTTTCAGTTGGCAGAACTATAATTTCAAGGTACACCATAGATCAGACTTTTATCTTTAAGAACCATCTGTTTCAAAGAGATAAATTTTAAAAAATGTCAATATGCATAAGAAAATACACCTGACTGTGTTACTTCAAGTCACATTTTTAAATTATATACTTCTATTAGACTTATGTTGAATCTAAAATATGAGGACAAATCTATTAACATGATTTTAAATGCTGCTTTAGGCTTAACTTTTATTGCTTAATTGAGAATGTGTGCCAAAGCACAGTTATGCCAAGAATATAACGTTAGTGGAGGAAAAGGGTATTTTATTGTCTCAAGGGCTAACTCTGTCCTTATATTAGGAGAAGGGATGTGCATTTCTGAGGTTGAATATTAGCACTGCGTTCATTTTTGCCAAATTATACATGGCCTTTCTGCAGACCTCAAGATTTAAGTTTTCCCTATTGTGTTCTATTTATTTTAGAACCAGTTGACTGTTTTCAAATAGTCCCCTGAATTGCTATTATTTTGATGATCTACTACAGAGTATATACTGGTAAAGACAGTGTTTTTTTTGTTTGTTTGTTTTTTTCTTTTTTTGGTCGTTATGTAAACTTAACAAATTGCACTGTTCTAAAATATGAGAATCTTGCAACTGCAAATCAGGCTGGAAGTTTTCATGCCTCATTAACACCTGTGCTATAAATTCAGGTTTAACAGTTTGACAAAGTAATATTTCAAATTGCAATAATCACAGGAGTGTTTTTTAATAGTTTCAAATGCCAAGCAGAAGACTCTTAGAGTTAATAAACATCCCCAAATGGATTCTTTATGATAAAAGGATATCAGTGTTGTCTGCTTGTTATCCTGAGAATTTAAAGTGAATCAGATCAAAGAGCCAATTCTGTCTTTCAAGTTCCATGTGCATTCTTTCCTTTCATTCCTTAACTCTTAGAGTTTTGGATTTACATGATGATATGCAAGTCTAAGAAAAGAGGACTCCACATTTGCAACTTTTCTTAAAATAGTAGTGACTTTCAGAATTGAATGATAATTAGAAAGTCTCTCATTGTCTAAATAACTGTGTGGACAGGAAGCTCCCTAAATAGTTTTAACTTGATCCACAAGATTCCTGTGAAGCATCTTGAAACAGTAGTTACTGACTAAAGACAAGATTGTCATGCTTCCTACACGTGCTTCGGGATCATAGTGAGATCATACAGTATGACTGACAACTGTGATAAAGGTTTCACGCTGTAAAAGTAGAGATGTCAGAAATATCATCTTGTTCATTTATTCACAGCTGAGGAAATAAAATACAGAAAAGTCTTGATGTTGTTCTAAGATGATGTCCTTTCCCAAGTTGACACTCCACAAAGTGGCAGCTACATCTCCATCTTCTGTCTTTCAGTTCAAAATTCCTTCCTCTCTGCTCTGGTCTCAGGAGAGGGACAGGAAATACAGAAACCTTTTGTTGTTTGTTTGTTGTTTAGGCACTAAGTCGTGCCTGACTTTTAGCGACCCCGTGGACTGTAGCCTGCGAGGCTCCTCTGTCCGTGGGATTCCCCAGGCAAGAATTCTGAACTGGGTTGCCATTTACTTCTCAAGGGGATCTTCCTCTCAGGGACTGAACCCACATCTCCTTCACTGGCAGGCAGAATCTTTACCACTGAGCCACCAGGGAAGCTCAGAATCCTTAGAGTAGGTGTCTATCTTTAAATAATTATAAATCCACAGAAAGTCACAAAGTTAGTGCAAAGATGGTAATCTCCAACTGGTTTCCTGCAATGGTTATATCTTGGGAAATGATAGTGAAATAGATTAACATTGTTACAATGTGTGTATAGTATCTATCACGTGTAGATTCATGTAGCCACCACTGCAGTCTTGATACAGATCTAGGCTGTCACAACAGACATTTTCTTCACGCTGCTGTGTTATAGCCAAAGCTACCAGCACCAACCAGCCCCATACATAATGACTTATGGCAGTGTACTGGAAGTAGAAATCTTAAATCCATATAAGTCTTTTTCAGCCATTATTCTTTTGAATAATCTTTTATCTCCACCCACATTTATGTTTTTTCCTGAGATTCTGATGACACAAAAGGCAGATCTTTCGTTATAGTCTCACAGGTCCTTGACATGCTGTTTTTGTTTTTTGTTTTTTCCAGTCTATTTTTCTTCTTTCTGAGCTTCAGGTTGGGACATCTATGCAGCTCTGTCTTCTTTCCTCTGCTGTTGAGTCCATCCTTAGAGTTTTAAATTTCACTTATAGTATTTTTTAGCTCTAAAACATCAGTTTGGTTCTTTAGGTCTTCTGTTTCTTCACTGAGACTTTTTTTTTTCCTAGAATGTTCCCAATTTCTTGTTGAATTATTTCTTATGACAGCCACTTTAAAAACATTGTCACACAGCTCCAACTTCTGCATCATCTCAGGCTTCATGTTTGTCAGTTGCGTGACTGTTTCAGTTGAGATGTCCCTGCTTCTTGGTATAATGAAGGATTTTGAAATTATCCCGGACATTTTGGGGAATTGCATCACGAGACTGAACTTTCATTAAATTTTCTGCTTTAGTCGTTCTTCTCTGAAATTGCAGTGCCTTGTTACTGACAGGTTGGGGTGAAGGTCTGGAGTTCTCATTCAGTCTCCTCTGACACAGTTCCTGTGGGAAAGGATGCTTTGTTACTGCATCCTTCCAAGATGGGATTTCAGGCTCCCTGCTGAACCTCAGCTGACCTCCTGGTAGTCGGGAAGAGAGTGGCTTCATTTGGGCGGGGTGCCCTCTCATGTCCAACACCACTCTACACCAGGGCGAGGAGAGGTTAGGAACATGTCTGGGCACAGTCTTGCATGGGTGGGGGATAGGCTTGTCACGTGGCCCTTGCTGATGGGCATGAAGGTGGATATTTCCATGATGTTTTGCTGGAGCTGCTGTTTAATGGATAAAAGTGTTCTGTTTTGCTAGGCTGCCCTTTCCTAGTCCTTTGGCTGGAGGAAGCTGTCTTTTGTGGGCACTTTATTTTCTTGCCTGTGTCCATTGGTGTTTCTGCATTGCTGGCTTGTCCAACAACCAGTCTAGAATATGTGAGGCGAAAAGGAAGCCCAAAGAAATCACTGCTGTGTAGCTCCTCAGATCCCGGTGCCCCGTGCCAGTCTGCCTCCTCTCTCATTTTCAGTCTTCCTATACTTGTTTCATTTAGGATATCAAGGCTTTGCACTAGAAGGCAACATTAGAAGGAAGAATAAGAGCACGTGTGTCTATTTTGTCGTAGTCTAGACGGGGAGACCCAGGGAGTGTTGAGGCCCTGTGGATGTGTGTGATAGACACTGTCAGTGAAAGACAGGAAGTGGCCACTGGAAGATGTTTAAGGTGGCATCATAAAATTTTGCACGTTTCATGAATGTTCCTGGTATTAAACTGGTTGATACCCCTTTTTAAAATGATGATGCGTTAGTTGACAGGGATGCAATATCTGTCAGATTACAAATTATAATCAGTGATGATTGAGAGGCTGCACTGTCCTGTCAGCTCTGATCCACGTTGCATTTAGGTGAAGAAAGAATCTGCTTGTTGGTGATGTTCATACCAACTGACTTCTGTAGAATATTGACATAACGATCTGCCGGGTTATAGTTAATGGTCAACAGCCTTGTATCTAGCATCCAATTGTAATTACATTTCTGTTACTACTCAGTTTATATTCACATGATTAAATGTGGTGTTATTCAAGATATTTACCAATAATATTTATGTTTTGCATGTTTGCTAAAAGGTTAATCCTCCCAAACTGAAATACAAAAAAAAAAAAAAA
>SJYQ01000969.1:360429-416000 GCA_006410935.1 Redunca redunca
CTTTTTTATTTCTTCTAGGTCCTTATTAAACCTTTCTTGCATCTCCTCAATCCTTGTCTCCAGGCTACTTATCTGTGCTTCCATTTTGAATTCCAGATTTTGGATCATTTTCACTATCAATATTCGGAATTCTTTCTCAGGTAGATTCCCTATCTCTTCCTCTTTTGTTTGGTTTGATGGGCTCTTCTCCTGCTCCTTTACCTGCTGAGTATTCCTCTGTCTCTTCATCTTGGTTATATTGCTGCGTTTGGGGTGGCCTTTCTATATTCTGGGAATTTGTGGAGTTCTCTTTATTATGGAGCTTCCTCACTGTGGGTATAGTTGTATCAGTGGCTTGTCAAGATTTCCTGGTTAGGGAGGCTTGAGTTGGGGTTCTGGTGAGTGGAGCTGGGTTTCGTCTCTCTGGAGTGCACCCTGCTGCTCAGTCTTCTGGGTGTACCGTTGACCAGCACCCCCAGAAGTTGTAGTAAAGAAGTCTGCTTGCCGTTTGGCTGGGAAAGTCTCTCCAGGGCTGTGATTGCCCCTTTCCAGCCCTTACAGCTCTGGCTGCCTGTCCCTGGCGGGGGATGGTCTGCAGCCAGCTACTTCCGTTCTGTCCTTTGTTCTGTGCGCAGTCCTGGCGGTGTCCTATGTTCGAGCTTTTCGTGTGGTTAGCTATCCCCCAGTCTGGTTTACTAGCCCAAGTTAGTTCGTTCTGGTTACTTGCCAGGCTTTCTTACCCGATTCTTACAAAGCTGTGCAGCCTGTGCCTCGCGCACGTGTCCCTGCCCCGCCCCCACTTGTTAGTGGCGAATGCAGGTTTATGTGCTGCTTTTCCACTGGGGAAGTCACTGTTGGGCTTGTAATCTGTCGGTTTTAATTATTCATTTATGTATTGTTCCTGTTATGCTGCCCTCTGTGCTTCCAGGGCTCGCCACAGACTCGGTAGGGAGAGTGTTTCCTGGTGTTTGGAAACCTCTCTTCTTAAAGTTCCTTTCCTGTGTCGGGCTTCCCTACCCGGGACGGAGCTCCCTCCCCACCTCCTTTGTCTCTTTTTTCGTCTTTTATATTTTTTCCCTACCTGTTTTTGAAGGCAATGATCTGCTTTTCTGGGTGCTTGATGTCCTCTGCCAGCATTCAGAAGTTGTTTTGTGGAGTTTGCTCGGCGTTGAAATGTTTTTTTGAGGAATTTGTGAGGGAGAAAGTAATCTCCTTGTCCTATTCCTCCGCCATCTTCCCAGAATTCCCACATATACACCTTTTATATTCTTTTCCATTTTTATTTATCATCGGTTTTTTAATAGAGGTCCCTGTGCCATTCAGTAAGGCTTTGTTGCTTATTCATTCTGTGTATATCTTACATCTGCTAACTCTAGCCTCCCAGTCCATCCTTACTTTATTCTTTATAATAAGTTTATGGGTCTGCAAGGTATCAAGTGGGTGAATTTTCTCTTCTATCTGGTCAAACCTAATCACAGAAGGGAGATCAAATCTCATTGCAAAAGGCATGTAGATAATGAATGATGTTGTTTAGTAATCATCTTTTGAAATAATTTTCTAGGTAGACTTATTGAGTGGAATTGCTTATTTTATAATTTGGAGCTACAGAAGTTGTTACATTAGTAAAAATAGTTTATTTATAAATAATTGTGATTTAAAAAAGGAAGATCTCAAATAAGCAGCATAATATTACACCTCAAGGAACTAGAAAAAGATGAACAAACTAAGTACATGTTTAGCAGAAAGAAGGAAATAATAAAGATTAGAGCAGAAAGAGATGAAATAGAGACTGAAAAAAACAATAGAAAAGATCAATGAAACTAAGAGTTTTTTTTTTTAATTTGAGAAGGGTTTTTGAGTTTATTTTATAAATTTTTAAAATTTTACTGAAATATAGTTGATTTACAATGTTGTGCTAGTTTCAGGGGTACATCAAAGTGATTCTGATATACATATATTCTTATAATACTAAAATGTAACCAGTTAAGTTCAGTCCCTCAGTCATGTCCAACTCTTTGCGACCCCATGGACTGCAGCACGCCAGGCCTCCCTGTTCATCACCAACTCCCAGAGCTTACTCAAACTCATGTCCATCGAGTCAGTGATGCCATCCAGACATCTCATCCTCTGTCATCCCCTTCTCCTCTTACCTTCAATCTTTCCCAGCATCAGGGTCTTTTCCAATGAGTCAGCTCTTCGCATCAGGTGGCCAAAGTATTGAAGTTTCAGCTTCAGCATCAGTCCTTCCAATGAACATTCAGGACTTATTTCCTTTAGGATGGCCTGGTTGGATCTCCTTGCAGTCCAAGGGACTCTCAAAAGTATCTATTCTTCAGCGCTCAGCTTTCTTTATAGTCCAACTTTCACATCCATACATGACTACTGGAAAAACCATAGCCTTGACTAGATGGACCTTTGTTGGGAAAGTAATATCTCTGCTTTTGAATATGCTATTTACGTTGGTCATAACTTTTCTTCCAAGGAGTAACTGTCTATTAATTTCATGGCTGCAGTCAACATCTGCAGTGATTTTGGAACCCAGAAAAATAAAGTCTGCCACTGTTTCCACTGTTTCTCCATCTATTTGCCATGAAGTGATGGGACTGGATGTCATGATCTTTGTTTTCTGAATATTGAGCTTTAAGCCAACTTTTTTACTCTCCTCTTTCACTTTCATCAATAGGCATTTTAGTTCTTCACTTTCTGCCATAAGGGTGGTGTCGTCTGCACATCTGAGGTTATTGATATTTCCAATGAATATTCGGGACTGATTTCCTTTAGGATTGACTGGTTTCATCTCCTTGATCTCTACTATAAGATATAATAGAATATCTTATAGTCTCTTCTATTATAGGTATAGTTCCCTGTGCCATACCTAACAAGTAGGTCCTTGGTGGTTATCTATTTTATATATAGTAGTATGTATATTTTAATACCCAGACTCCTAACTTATCCCTCCTGTCCTCCCCTTTGATAACCATAAGTTTATTTTCTATATCTGTGAGTCTGTTTCTGTTTTGTATACATTAATAAGTTCATTTGTATTATGTTTTTAAGATTCCACATTTAAGTGATGTCATATATTTGCTTCTGACTTCACTTCATTTGATAATCTCTATGTCCATCCATGTTGCTGCAGATGACACTATTTCATTCTTTTTATGGCTGAGCACTATTCCATTTTATATAGAGAGACAGAGGAATGAATAAAGAAGATGCGACATGATATATATGCACACACATCTGTCTATAGACTTCTGGTTTTGTGACTCTTCTCAATGACACGGTAGCTTGAGCCCTGCTGTTTACTCCATTTTTCCATGAAGAGAAGCCTCTTCATAAATTCAGAATCTAGTTGTGGATGAGTGTGCAAAGATATATTAACGAACACACAGAATAGCACATCTGTAAGTGTTAAACAGCTTGCATGACTCTTGTTGCCTCTAAGTTAAATGTAATAGAAGAATTTAAGTTCAAGTAATAACTGCATGAAAATTATTGAATATCAGGGAACAGTAAGTTTTATATTTCCAACAAGATAAATTGGAGGCTGGAACAAACTTTATAAGGGAGACGTTTTGGTAGAGATAAGTGATAAACACTGTGAGCAAACACATTTATCTGGTGTTGAATCTACAGAGTCTGCTCATAATATTTTAAAGACAAAGATACATAACTACATTGTTTCATCTAGTCATTTGTTCCTTTATTTAATCAAATATTTATTGAGTATTTACCGTGTATGCCATAGAATATACACTGGAAAATTGCTAAGTGTGTAATAATGAATAAGGCATGTTTTTAAAGTAAAACTAATGGAGAAGGAAAAGGTACACAAAATATTCATAAAAAATAATTACTATAACAGAGGTTTATGCCAAGTGGCATGGAACCAAGATATATAGAGAAAAGAGCCACTTATTCCCTCTGCTGGAAGAACTGGGAAATCAGAATTATTTTCAGAGGCAAGGTGATATTTCAGCTTTACCTTGAACAACATTTGAAAACTGCCAGGCAGAATATCGTGAGGAGGAGAAAACTCATTCTAAACATAAAAATAATAGCAGCTCACAATTTGTGGAATTCAGTGTAAAATGAAAAGGCAGCCCCCTTCTTCCAAAGTTATGAAGAATTGCAAGACAGAGATGGAATCTTGTTCGTATGACGTCAGGATTGTCAGGACATTGAACAAGAGTCAGGAAAGTACAATAATCCTTGAGAGATTAGAAACAACTGAGGAAGTTTTACTCCTAGTTTTTCAAGGAATCTCGATACTGTTCTATATGGAGCTCTGATCCGGTGCTCTTTGAAAACCTAGAGTGGTGGGAGGGGGTGGGAGGTGGGAGAGAGGTTCAAGAGGGCAGGGACGCACATGTACCTGTGGTCGATTCATGTTGATACATGGCAGGAATCACCACAATGTTGTAAAGCAATTATCCTCCACTTAAAAAGAAATAAATTTAAATTAGAAAAAGAAAATTCAGAAATTTGAAACCATGAACAATTGAGGAGAGACGTGTGGTTGCCTCAGCTTACCACGTGTAGGTGGTTCCCAGAAGCAGTCTGGGTTCTAGGCTGCAGTGCAGGGGTAAGGAGCTCAGCTGTGTCCCTGGTTTTAGGAGACAGAGCTGAGAATCTTGAGAGGCCAAGGTGACTGGACTTCTCAGGAAAGAGTGTTGGGGGTGAGAGAGCTGCTTAGAAAGGGAGCTCTGAAGTTCTGAAAAACTGAACTCGTCAGTGGGGACTGGTTCAGACATAGGAAACTACCCTCAGCTGGAGGAAGAACTGCTCTCTGTAAATGAAGAAAAGGAATGATACTTGGAGCTTATATAGGGCTGGAAGCAGTGTCCCACCAGCTAGAGAGAAAATCCTCATATTTCACGGGATATGGAATACAGCCCTCATGAATGTTTGCCTTTGTAATGGAGCAAATTTAGCCCTAAAGGCTGTTTTGATCCTGCCTAACAAACTCTCGGAGAAGACAGTGGCACCCCACTCCAGTACTCTTGCCTGGAAAATCCCATGGATGGAGGAGCCTGGTAGGCTGCAATCCATGGGGTCGCTAAGAGTCGGACACAACTGAGAGACTTCGCTTTCACTTTTCACTTTCATGCGTTGGAGAAGGCAGTGGCAACCCACTCCAGTGTTTTTGCCTGGAGAATCCCAGGGAGTCTGGTGGGCTGCTGTCTATGGGGTCGCACAGAGTCGGACACAGCTGAAGTGACTTAGCAGCAGTAGCAGCAGCAGCAACAAAGCTCTATAGCAAGACCCCACATGATCAATTTATTTCTGAAAAATTTGGCTGAGTCATAACACGAAACTTGGAATATTTATAGGAGTGCACAAATATCTCGATGCAACAAGGTAAACCTGACAGTGTCTGCTATGCAACCAAATATTACTGGGTGTAGAAATTAGCAGAAAAATGTAACCCGTATAAGGAGAAAGAAAACAACATGGGCAAAGAAATAACACAGATAAAAGAATTGGTAGATAAGGACATTAAACAGTGTGTACCATATGTTCAAGAGAAAGAATGGGCATGAGAATTTGAGATGTGCACAATGTAAAAGAGATCAAGATTGAATTTCTATAAATTAAGAAATCCATAAGATGCAATTAATGTCAGGTTAGATATTGTCAAAGATGAGTTAGCTTGAAAACAGAAATCGTTTAAAATGGAATACAAAAAGAAAAATGACTGAAAAACACAAACACACCATCAGTGAGCTGTAGGGCAACTTGGGGTCCTGAAAGGATGGAGAAGCAGCAAAAATATTTAGACATGAAGGCTTCAAAAATGTCTAAATTTGAGGAAATCTATACGTTTAAAAATTTAGGAATCTCATCAAAGCCAAATAGAAGAGAAATGAAAACTATACTAAAGTATATTAAAGCATATTATACTAAAGTATATTATAGTTTACTAAAGTATATTATAATCAAATTATTTAAACCAAAGTTAAACATAAAAGATTAAACTCTTTGAGGTCAAAGTGTATGTTTCTATTATTGAATGTGGTTCATCATAGTAACACTTGCATAATTGCTGCTTATTCCATACTTATAGATTAATTTCATAAAATGTGATCACTTCTTGGTGTGATCTTTAAAACCTCAGAAGGCCTTTCTGCCAGTTTTGAGTGCTTCTTAGAAGTGTTTCTTAATCTCTACGTATTTGTAGGAAGAGAGGTGACATACAAAGACTTTTTGCAATGAAAGTTTTACTTTTAACTGAATTACTGAATTTGTTTATGCAGAAGTAACACATTTTGTGAAAGGAAGTCTTGTTTTCAGTAGGGTAATGACCTAGTTGATCTTCAGTTGGATAACTCACTGTTTAAAAATTTCACTATATATTAAGAAACTTGAAAATCTGATATGGGTGCATGTACACTATCTTGGGCATACAATAAGAAGGTGGCGTTAACTGGTTTCCTAGTTGGATAACCAGTGCATGTTTAGGTCAGATAAAGTGAAATATGTGTTTCACTGGGCAGCTAAATCAAATGAATGGCTGCATGGTGCCAAACCAAAATACATAGTTGATAGGCATTTGATTGTTAGACTGATGATAGCTAAATAAATAGATAGACAGACACACATATGGAAACATATATGCATACACAGATGGATTTAAAAATTTGGAGGAAATAGACTGAGAGTAGTAGATATATATTAACTTATAAATGATACCATTAATGGAAGAACCATGCTATCGTTTTCCCTCAAATTTCCTTTCTTTGCCTGAAACCACCCTGCATGAACATTAGCCAGTCCTAATTTAGCTACCTAATCTCTGTTCATTGTGTAATTCATCTTTGTTCCTCAACTGTGGGCTCTTTTAGAGCCTTAGTGCATTGTATATGGTGAGCATAGAAAAGCAACTTACATGTAGATCAGTCATATTAAAAAGCCTTGCAGAGAACAGTGACTGTATATGGCATAGAGTAAACAATTTTATTCTGTTTTTTTTTTTAAATCTTTCTAAAGGATACCTCAAAACATCATCATAGCCCTTCCTTCTTCTTTGTGTGTGCTTATGTCTTTCTCCTCTTTCTTCTCCACATCATTCTATTTTCTCTAATAGAAAAGCCCTGTATTTTTGTCCAATTTCAAAAATGTTCATTCACAGCCTCTTCTGGATGAGAGCAAGTCAATAAACCAGTGTAGACCAGATAACAGGGCAAAGTACCAGTTTAGAACAAACATTTGCACTCTTTAAAGATTATAAATGTGGATGAGCCCAGGCGTCTGGTGAAAGAGACAGAAGCATCCCCGTCTTGTTTCCTTGGTAGTTCCTGCTAGACCTTCCTGACTCCTTATAGAATTGGCAGATTTTTCAGTGTATAAAAACTTAAAAAGAAAGGGAGACACTGCTGAGTGGCGCAGGAAATGAAAACATTTTAGAGTAGGACAACTAATTTAATAGATCCAGCTTGTTACTTGTCTTGTGCATAAAAGAATAAGAATAATGAGATGACTATATTTTAATAGCTTTCATCACTGATTGTTAACTAGTACAAATGAAAAAAGTTACCCACTGTTTTTTGTATTTTCATTTAAAAACTCACCAATAAGTGGAAAATTAATAATAGAAAACATCCAACAATAATACCCTTAAGATCACTTGAAAAGAGAGCTATATAGAGCATATGACCTGTGTAGTTATTTATAAAGTTATGCTTCATTGAGTATAACCATGAAACAATGTGAGATCTGAGCCTGTGTGTGTACACATATCCCTCATCACTTTTTCTTAGAGTGAAAAAAAAATTCCTTTTTCAATATACTAGCTCAACTTCTTAAACACATGGCATTCCTTATTGACCTCCATAATGACAATGCCTGAATACTGATTGATTAAATGTGATATATTTGGACCCTTACAAATGCTAGAGTGGGAAAAAAAGTTGACTGACTTCCAGAATCAGATGTCTCATTATTTATTTAGATTAAAAAAAAAATTTTTTTTGAGCAATGCCTCCTGGAAACCCAAAAAACAAAGTGGTAAATCCTTAAATGATGAGACAATGTCCAGGCAGACCTGGTGGTTAAATGGAAGCCCAACATTTAAGTGTTTCTACCAAGGGTAACTCGCCTGATGGAGCCAGAAATACACAAAAAGCTCCAGGTTCATCCAAATCTGAAAGCCTGGTTGTGGAAAACTTGTCCTGCTTGAGACTTGATCTATATATAAACTTTTCCAAGTCTCCTAAATCCTCCTAAAGGACTGATTGATATGAGAATAGAATTTGAATCTACAGATTCCTCCAAGTCTGCACATTTCAGGCCTGGGTGACTTGTTCTTTTTGAGGTTTTATCTTTAAGTGATCTTTCTCCAAATCTCCCAAGATCTCCTTAAGACCTCATGACATTTTCTCCAGGTGTGATATTGTTAAGTGCTGGCTTTTGAGCATCAGGCCTAAAAGAGGTCAAGGAATGTCCCTTTAATCTCTGTCTTAGGGTTTTACTCAAAAGAGAACTATCTCCATAAGCATTTAGCCTGGTACAGCTGACTTGCGCTTTCTGTATATGCAGTAGCCTATTTACAGACTTGCTGTAATTGGACAGAGAACAGGTAATAACCAGCATAAAGAAAATATCAGGAAAACAGTCTTAGAAATTTTTAAACTCACAGGGTATCAAAGACAACCTTCAATGCTTTATTGTACAAAACATTTCCCATAATTTAACTCTTATTTGAGTGTATTCTTTCAAGTATATTTTCATGACACTTTGGTCTTTATTTTGATAACCTCATTCAGGTTAAACTTTTACCATTTTGATGTGGGAAGCACTGTGGAATCAGGCCCAAGTAGATTAGAATCATCGTTTGTCATGTGCTAACTGTGATGCCAAGCTGTAATTTAAGATAAATGCCTTAAAGACAGTTCTGCAATCATAGATGTATTTTTAGAAGTGGTGAATTAGGTTTCATATTCTCAATACTTCTGTGATTTTTACAGTAAGTAGTGAACACATGAGGTAGATAAAGTGTAGAATTATGATTGTTTTAGAAGCAGAAGCAAAGTGTAATATCAAAGGACATCATGTGATGAATAAAATTAATGTCTGAAAAATTAATCGGAGAGGATAGTCTAAAGAGTTATGCTAATACTTACATTTGAGAGTATAAATGAATCAGATAACATTTTTATTTTTAGTATGTGGAAATTATTTTTGAGAAACACAAATTTAAAATTTGGTCAACATTCAGTGATAAGTGAATGTCACAATTTATTTGAAGTCTACTTTGATAATCACATCTACTAAAAAAAATAATACTTTCAGGTATGTACAATAACAAAAGCAAAGTTCTACTCACTCTCCCATGTACTTGCTTTCTGGAAATTTGATGTGCAGTACATATAAGAATGTTAGTATCATAGCATCTTATCTTAGGTATTATGGAATATTCAATTATATTTATATATGATAACTTATGTAATAATTGGAGAAGGAAATGACAACCCACTCCAGTATTCTTGCCTGGAAAATCCCATGGATGGAGGAGCTTGGTTGGCTACTGTCCATGGGGTAGCCAAGAGTCGGACACAACTGAGTGACTTCACTATCACTATCACTATGTAAATAATATATATCATGTATAATGTTATATAAATAGCATATATTTATTTAACATATAAATGATGCATATTTATATAAAATACCTATGGTGGTTAATTATGTGTCAACTTGACCAGGCCACAGGGGGCTCAGATAGTTGGTTGAATATTATTCTGGTATTTTTGGATGGATGAGATTAATATTTACATTAGTGGACTATGAGTAAAGCAGATCACCATCCATAATGCGGGCCAGCCTCATCCCATGAGTTAAGGACATGAATACAAGAAGAAAAGCAGCCTCATCCTAGGAAGAGAGAATTCTCCAGCAGCTCACCTTGAGATTCATCTGCAACATGGGCTCTTCCTGGTTCTACAGCAGACTGTTTTTGGCTTAGAAATGGAATATCCTAGGTCTCCAGATGGCCATCTTTTGGACTAAAATTGCATGACTGACTCTCTTGCCTTTCCAGCTTGCTAGCTCACCTGGAAGACCCGCTAGACCTCGATGATCATGAGTCAATTCCTTATAATTAATCTCTTTCTATATATTAACATATCCTATTGGTTTTGTTTCTCTAAAGAGCATCAACAAATACAGTACATTTTCCTTGATGTTATAAGCACACCCACCGCTATTGAGACAGCATATTGAAAAGCAGAGATACTACTTTGCCAACAAAGGTCCATCTAGTCAAAGCTATGGTTTTTCCAGTAGTCGTGTATAGATGTAAGAGCTGGACTATAAAGAAAGCCGAGTGCTGAGGAATTGATGCTTTTGAACTGTGGCATTGGAGGAGACTCTTGAGAGTCCCTTGGACAGCAAGGAGATCAAACCAGTCAATCCTAAAGGAAATCAGTCCTGAATATTCATTGGAAGGACTGATGCTGAAGCTGAAGCTCCAATACTTTGGCCACCTGATGGAAAGAACTGACTCATTGGAAAAGACCCTGAGACTAGGAAAGATTGAAGGCGAGAGAAGAAGGAGATGACAGAGGATGAGATGGTTGGATGGCATCACCGACTCGCTGGACATGAGTTTGAGCAACTCTGGGAGTTGGTGATGAACAGTAAAGACTGGCATGCGCCATGAAGTCGCAAAGAGTTGGACACAATTAAGTGACTGAGCTGAACTGAACTGAATTGATATCAAAAACTTTCTCAGCACCCAATGCTAATTAACTACCAAAAAGTAGCAAGATTATGTTTCATTCAAATGTTATAACTTACTGGACTCCCCCTTTTAATCTCTAAATTATAGGGGAGAAATCAAGCCTGCTTAATTTGTCATCTGTATTTGCCCACCTCCCAGGTAGGTGGCACTAGCAGGAAAGAATCCACCTGCCAAAGCAGGAGTCACAGGCAACGTGCTTTCGATGCCTGGGTCAGAAAGATCCCCTGAAGAAGAGAAAATGGCAACCTGCTCCAGTGTTCTTGCCTAGAAAATTCCGTGAACAGAGAAGCCTGGTGGGCTGCAGTTCCTGGGCTTGCAAAGAGGTCTGATGTGACTGAGCACACTCACACACACATACTGTGTGCTGCATTACCAAGGAAATTCATTTTCTTACATATCAGGATTCAGTTGCCTCCCATGGATGCTGATGTCTTTCAGTTTTTGCCAAGAAAGACAAAACATGAATAATTAATATGGGCATTTGTGTTTAGTACTAGGTCATGTCCGACTCTTTTGTGAACCCATGGACTGGAGCCTGTCAGGCTCCTCTGTCCATGGGATTTCCCAGGCAAGAATACTGAAGTGGGTTGGCATTTCCTTTTCCAGAGGATCTTCCTGACCTAGGGATCAAACCCACATTTCCTGCACTGGCAGGCAGATTCCTTACCACTGAGCCACCAGGAAGCCCTAATGTAGGCATAGCACTGTGCTTGGTTCCTCAGTCACGTCTGACTCTTTGCAACACCATGGACTGTAGCCTACCAGGCTCCTCTGTCCATGAAAATTCTCCAGGCAAGAATACTGAAATGGGTTGCCATGCCCTCCTCCAAGAGATCTTCCCAACCTCGGGATTGAACTCTGGTCTCCCACATTGCAGGCAGATTCTTTACCTGCTGAGCTACCAGGGAAGCCCGAATATAGGTGTACGTGTGTGCAATTATGAACTTTCACGTGCTTTTAGCCCTTACCAGAGGATACTGGCTCAGAAAGACTTGATCAGCATCAGAATATACACTGCATCTGATTCAGTCACTTCCTCTAAGCCTTTCCCCACCTCAGAGGAGGGAGCACATTCATGTAACTTTCCTTAAGCCAGTGAGGGTTAGAGGGTCAGAAAGTAAAATACTTCCTAAAATGACATCTGTATAAACTTACGAATGTGTGATTATTATGAGAAAAAGAAATGCACGAAGGTACAAAAGGCCAGAAGAAGGTATTAAAATGGAGGACACATGTACCCCAATGTTCGTCGCAGCACTGTTTATAATAGCCAGAACATGGAAACAACCTAGATGTCCATCAGCAGTTGAATGGATAAGAAAGCTGTGGTACATATACACAATGGAGTATTACTCAGCCATTAAAAAGAATACATTTGAATCAGTTCTAAGGAGATGGATGGAACTGGAGCCGATTATACAGAGTGAAGCAAGCCAGAAAGAAAAACACCAATATAGTATACTAACACATATATATGGAATTTAGAAAGATGGGGATGATGACCCTGTATGCGAGACAACAAAAGAGACTCAGATCTATAGAGTGAACTTTTGGACTCTGGGGGAGAGAGAGAGGGAGACATGGGATGAGATGGGAGAATGGCATTGAAACATGTATACTATCAAGTACAGGTAATCTTATTTGTGATAATGTTTTGATTTACAATAAACAGGTACTAGTTTAAAAAAAAAAATAAAGATCTTGCATGCTGCAACTAAGACCAAAGCCAAAAAAAAAAAAAAAAAAAAGATTGCCGCCAGGCCTCCATATCCTTAGGCATCTGGGAATATATTAATCAATGTATTTGGAATATAGAAAAGGAAATATAGTAGTTTTTAAGGTTAGCAATACTAGACTTTTTGAGTTAATGAAGTTTCTCTTTTGTAATAGATCACTGTACTTTGTTATAAATCAGTGTCCTTGCTATGTAAAAATGTAACTTTATCACTATCTTAAGACTAAATAGATCTTAAGGGGAAAAAAATAAATAAATAAAATGGAGGCCTTGTAAAAGATGGGGCAAGAGGATGTTGACAGGACCAGTAATGGTTCCTATGGAGTGTTCTGAAATTGTGAAGAGAATTAAGTCTACTTCCTCAGCGAGAGCAGTTCAGCAAATTGTGTCCACAAGAAATTAGAAGACATAATAATTTTAACATCTTTGTTTATCGCTTTACAAATACCTTAAAAATCTCATGTAATTCTTATAAAAATATTTTAAGGGAGTTAGAAACTGTGGCAAGGAATGTTTAGATAAATCCAGGTTTAGGAAGATTTGGGGGAAAACTGAAGGCAAAAGGAGAAGGAGACGGCAGAGGATGAGGTGGTGGTATAGCATCAGCAACTCAATGGACATGAGTTGAAGCAAACTCACCTCGTGAGATAGTGAAGGACAGGGAAACCTGCTTGCTTCAGTCCATGAGGTCGAAAACAGCCAGATACAGCTTGGTGCCTGAAGAACAATAAAAGTGGCAGAGTCATAATTCAGTCCCTTATCTTTTGACTCTACACGCTGATGTGGTGGGAAATACATGAACAAAGAATTCAGTGCTGTCAAATGTGCGTGTACCAGGAAGAGATAATTGAAACCCACATAACTAGGGAGCATTAAAAATACACGTAATTCTCACATATAACCATTTGTAGGTCAATTTTCTGGAAAAAAAGAAAAAATCAATGTGGGCTGGACTCTTTTTATTTCAATATGATCTATCATTATTACAAATGAGCCAGAAATGGGAAAGATCAAATTCTTTTCTTGGTTCCCAAGGAGCCTCTTCACTCCTCTCTATGTATCTTTATTTTTGAAACACAGTACAAATAGCCATTAAAATGGTTTATTTTTCATGTAGTTTTTCAATTAAGATATTTCTAATTTAGCATGTTGAAGGGCTTTTTCTGAAACCTGAATGAGTTAAAAAGAGCTTTAAAAGTAAGCAGTGCAGTCCAAAGAATAGTTTATGTCCAGAAAGAGTAACAGCAAATGTGCCTACCTGGATTCATTATGTGTTCGGTGTGTAACAAACCATTTCATTTATACTTAAACTACAAATCGTAGCCTTGCTTTACTGTATAATTTATCAGTTCTTTTTTTTCCCCCTTTCTTCTTTGTTGCTCCTTTGCAATTTATCTTCCCTTTCTTCAAGAAGATATCAGAATGAGAATAAGAATAGCCACTCTGCTCATATGCAGCCTCCTGATAAGAAAAACAGATGATCCTTCGTTTTCCAAACAGCCGCTTCCCCTCTTCAGATGTCCAGATAAAGGGGAGCTTCTTATAACCCAGACGTGTTTCTTCACTTCTCGTCTTGGGGTTTTCCTTTCAGAGCATCTCCGGATGCTCTTCACTAGTTGGTCTTCTTGTTCCAGTGGTCCTCTCCCGATGTTGGGAGGTGCTTCGTTAAAAACCCTTTATTTTCAGAATATTTCTTAGCAGGACCAGATAAAGGATTGTGTGCAAAATAGAATCTGTTCCAGAGTTTCAGAAAGGAAGATTTTGTAGTCAAAACCTGTGATTAATACAGGACAAAATGTCTATGAGGCCCACACAAGGCTTCTGATATAGAGAAAAAACTTACTTTGCTTGCTATGTGGGTAACAGTTTATTGACTGAATAGCATTTCGGGAGGCATCATTGATCCCCAGCAACAGTTTGTGTATCTCTCATGTCATCTCTTTCCGAACAGTTTGGAAACAACTGTCTTTCTGAAAGTCCTTTAAATTCCTCAGTGTCAAGCCAGCTGTTTCCTGGAGTCTTCTTTAGAGGGAAATAACCAATGAGTGGGAGAGGAAAGAGTGCTTGCCATCAGACATCACCCTTTCTTTTTCCCAGGTGACATGACCCCCCCAGATCTCCATGTACAGGGAGAGGAAGTGATAGGAGGAGTAAAAGAAAAGAACACTGCTTAGAGTGGAAAATCTTAGAGGATAAATGGGAAGAAGCGGGCAAGAAATTTAAGAGGGGAAGTTGGCTGATTCATGTCAATGTATGGCAAAAGCCATTATAATATTGTAAAGTAATTAACCTCTAATTAAAATTAATTTTTTTAAAAATTGAAAAATAAAAGGAAAAAATGAGAGAGAAGGGACTCCTCTGGTGGTCCAATGGTTAAAACTATGCGCTTCCAAGCGGGGGCCACTGGTTCAATCCCTGGTCGGGGAAGTTCCACATACCTTTGGATGTGGCCAAAAAAGAAAAACACGGAAAAGAATGGAGGAGAAGAGTCATCTTTGTGGATTCTTTTCATCTCCGCTGGGTCTAGTGCAAGCTTTCTCAAGGTCTTGTCGTGTTAAAGGAGTCTTGCTGGGGTTATGGTTTTACCCTGCTCGCCACGCATTTGTTCCATTCTTTTGTTCTTTTGTCTCTTCCACCTTGTCTTCTTCTCCCCTTGTGCTCCAATCAGTTCCACAGTCAAAGAAAAACATCATCTCCCATTCACTATAGAGAAATGTTTATTTCTATAAAAACACCATGGAACCAGAGTGCTAAATTATTTTGTCACTTTGACTAACCACATCTAAAATATTGTTCTCAGATGTGACTGTGATGAGGTAGTAAAGTGTCTTTTATGTATTTATGTGATATATAAAATCTGACATAATACAGTAACCTAAAATATTATTTTGAGCAAAATACTTGTTAATCAATACTAAATTCTAACAAAGGCATGTGTTAACAGTGATAAAATATGAGGGAAAATGAGAGATGTAAAAATGAACTAAACATAATCCACTCACTTATCTCTTTTGAACCAAAATAGACTGAAAAAAAAAAAAAAAGCTGACATCATCTGTTTTGAGCAGAACATGATTTGGGTGACCTCTGAAGAGGAGGTTGGCTGGAAAGCAGTGCTTTAGGACACCTAGATGTGAGAGCAGATATGAGTCCTGGCTATAATCCTACCATCATATTAAATAGCATCCCACTTATTTTCTTCACTCACATTGGTCTCAGTGCATTTTCAAAATAACCTGTTTATTGTTGATCTTTAAAAACAGTTCACTGGCAAACCATTTCCACAGGATACTTTTTTTTTTTTTTTAACTCACTGCCTTCCCTCTGTTCCTGATGCCTTTTTTCTCTCTTCCCTTTTTTTTGTCTCCAAACAAACAAGGAAACAAATAACTGCAAAAATCATTCCAGATAAGTTCTTCAGGTAGATTTATAGCCTTTCCCCCACCCTATGAGAATATTGCAAAAGCATTATTAGTTATGGAAGGAAATAATTGCAGTGATGGCAGATGAAATCTGCATAATAAAGCATACGGAATGTATTTTCCCAAAATGAATGATATTGGAGAACCGAAGAGGAGCTCTTATTTCTTAACTAATCTCCCTTGTGGAAATTGGAAACCTCAGCTAATTAAGAATAATCCATAAAACCCATTAGGTAGATGGGAGATCCTTTTTGAAGAAAAATAAGTGTGTAATAAGGAGTTGCATCTCCTCCCTCTTTCCTCCTCCTCCTTTCCTTTCTCCTCCTCCAATTCCACCACAAATTATCTCCTGTATTTGCTAACTTATGCTTTTTAATACTAAAATTGTGATTCTGGAGTCATCCATTATGCTTCCTCATATTGAGTGCCTCTTCTTTCTAGACTATTTTTTATTTGTCTAACAGATAAATGGGAACCCTGGCACTGTATGGCTCTCATATATTAGTGCAATATATTGAAAAAAAGCTAACAGACAACATTGTTCATAGACTGTCAAGGGTCTGTTGGTTTCAGATTGGCTGGACCAGTGGGAATGAGTGTGAGTACTATGTCGGGGCGTTGATCTGGTTCCTGGTTCTCTCCTCAGTTTTAGTGATTTCTTACCTGCTTCAATACTGAGGTCTCATCAACCTTCCTTCAGTTAGGGAGCTGCCTTTTTTCCAGTCTATGGTCATGGTCACTCAGATTCTGAACTTAATCTGGCTTCTGCTTTGATAAGCCCCCTTTAGTGGCCCCAATTATCTCTGACCTGTATAGAAAGACAATCAAAAGCCTTTTCCATCACAGCATCTCTAGTTAAAGCATCTCTCACTTGTCTAAAGGAAACCACAATGCTTCATTCAAGTTTGAGGTTTTCTAATACAAGATTTGCAGTCTTGAACTCAAATATTCAGAGACTGGAAAGGGCAATGGAAGTTGGCTGCATTTTTCTTTCTACTATGATACAAAGATTGCTGAGTTGTTGTTTGTTTTTTTTCCCCTCTCTTTTCTCTAAAGGTATTAGGATAGGTTGTTGTTGCTGTTTAGTAAGTCATGTCCAACTCTTTTGGGATCCCATGGACTATAGCCTGCCAGGTTCTTCTATCCATGGAATTTCCTTGGCAAGAATACTGCAGTGACTTGCTGTTTCCTTCTCCAGGGTATCTTCCCAACCCAGGAATCAGACTTTTGTCTCCTCAGTCGGCAGGTGGGTTCTTTACTGCTGAGCCACCAGGAAAGCCCATTAGGATAGGGGAGAATAGCATAAGGGGCTCATATTGTGGAGTGAGTCTGAACAAAGCATTCGGATACAAGTCTGGGGCATAGAACAACTGGAAACCTACCTAGATGCAGGTCACTTTTCCCTCCATCCAAGTCTCACAGCCATTAGCATTTCTTGTCCTAATTATTCAGTGTGAGTTTTACTAATATATCTAAGGTAAATTGAAGTCCCTGGACTTGTTTGTAGAGAAGTGTTAAATAGGTTGTGCTCTAGGCTCTCTAAATTATCAAAAGGTAGAGTTTATCCTGTCCATTCCATGTAAATCTGACAGAATCAATTCCCTTTAAACAGGGTGCTTAAATATTCCAATAGCTTCTGGAGCGCCATTTAAAAGTTGGATGTTGTGCGGCTGTCTCTAGACCTCATTTATGTCAGAGGACTAGAGACTAATACTCTAGCACGGATTAATACATGAAAATATTTTCGTAGTTCAGGAAATGGGAATTGATGTGGTATTTTGGTGTAGTTTTTGTATGATTCTCTGGCTAAGACTTTAAGACTCAAATCCAGTAATTAAAATAAATTTAATCTGGAATTATTACGTATACAAATCTTTGTTAATTGGGAGTCAGAAACTGTTTTCTTTCCTCTTTTATTGAGTCACACTTTTTTTTTTTTTTTTAAAGTGGCAGTGCTTTCTGCTTAGTGATACTTAGGCTTTTGAGTTAGAGGCCTGGACCTTCAGTCTGATTTTGGATATTTAAGCCAGGCTACAGATGGACACAACTAAAGTGACTTAGCATGCAGACCATGAAACCTGGTTTGTTATGAAAACCAGGTGGAATGATGATTCAAGCTGGCTTAAGTTGCTTTTAGTAATAGTTTTATGGATCTAGCCAAGAAGCAACATAGCATGTGGGTAGATTAGGATCCATGAACCTCCTTTTCTTCCTGATGGGATCCATTCCCAGGCTGATGTTTTGAGATTTCAGCAAGACACACAAAGTAAAGAATGTGGCAAATCAGAGGAACTGAGAAGCTTGGGTTTGCTGACCCTCAGGCAAGTGGCTGAAGCAAGATCACACCCACCTTCAAGGAAGCCCCTGCTGGGCCGCATTTAGGGGGCCTGCCTCTGTTTCTTGTCCTCTTTCTTGTTCAAGGTTCAGTCCTGCAGGCCTGAACTTGGACTACAGCAATGCTGGACAAATACTTGCTAACAGCCACTTGTTTTCAGCTTTGGTCAATGCCAATAAATCTTAACTCTGACAAATGCTCTGATAAATCTTAACTAATATGAAAGAATGGAAAGGATCATTATTACAGAGAAATAAGTAAATGTCATCTTTCTTCTCACCCTTGGTCAGAGTCCCTTCTTCTTCATCCCCTTGTGTTGGTTTCTTCACCAATGATTGTTTATTCTGGGTGCCAGGAGGAAACGCTAATTTTGAAGTAAACGTAATTTTAAGCATAACAATAGGGTAATAATTTCAAGCATAATATATGTCTGAAATCACTAATCATAGTTTAATTATTTTAGTTACTGAGAAGTCTAATTAGGCCTGACCTTTTGATAGATCAATTGCTAAATTATTGACAGGCAACTAATGAATACTAAAACTGAGAAGTCAAATCTGAAACATTCCTGCTTTATGATGTGTTGTACTTAGAACACTATTCTATCTCTGAAAACCACTATGGTTTTAAATGATTATGTTGATATTTATGAAAATTAATATGTCCTATATGGAACTATTTAGGAATGTATTTTTCATGAATTCAAACTTCTTTCAATGAACTTTTATTTTTTTTCCTTGTAATTTGTCTTTGGGGAATGATGGATATTTAATAATTCAGTGTTATCAAGTGATAATACATAAACTATGCTTAAAATATTCAAATTATCCAAAGAATTTATAAACTCCATTGTATTTGAAAATTAGTGTATTAATTTAGGTAAATCTTAAGCATATTTTACAAATATATTATCACCATTGTTCTGCTACTTTTTAATATGTAGAAATTTCTGATAATTATTTTGTCTTTGAAAAAAACTGTTCAGAAAACCAAGGAAGTATGCATGATGGAGTCATTGACATGACTGATGTTAGTGTCTCTAAGTAATTAGTTAAGTTCTGCTTGTCTCTTACATTAAAAGCACTATTATACAGGCGATGTAAAAGATGACTGTGGTAAATGGGTTTTCAGGTCATTTCTGATAAAGTTAAATGCGGTTGTCGTTTCAGTTGATCATTCTGCATCCTTTCCAGATTGTCCATCTATCTCTTGGAACAGCCTGTTCAATAATCTCTAAAGGAAATAATTTAAGCAAGTCTAAAGAACATACCATATTTAAATTGCTTTGGAGTATTTCTATTTCCTGCCAAGATGGATAACAATACATTTCAAATGGTGTTAATTTTCTGTTTCACAATTATTGAGCTTCCTTGGGAAATAAGTGGTTAAGTAAATCCCAAATAAACATTATACAAGTCCTTTGAATCTCAAGTGAGACACAGTTAATTTGAATAACTTTGACTCATGGGAATCTGTTGTTCACATGACTCTACATCTCTGCCCGCTAGATCATATTACTAACTATTAAGCACAGATTGGGAGAAGGCGATGGCACCCCACTCCAGTATTCTTGCCTGGAAAATCCCATGGACAGAGGAGCCTGGAGGGCTGCAGTCCATGAGGTCGCTAAGAGTCAGACACGACTGAGCAACTTCCCTTTCACTTTTCACTTTCATGCATTGGAGAAGGAAATGGCAACCCACTCCAGTGTTCTTGCCTGGAGAATCCCAGGGATGGGGGAGCCTGGTGGGCTGCCGTCTATGGGGTCGCACAGAGTCGGACACAACTGAAGTGACAGCAGCAGCAGCAGCAAGCACAGATTTATAAAATCTTCATCTTACTGAAATACTGGTGCATACCTTTTAGCAGTATGGGGGAAATGCTGTTCAATGTCAAAACAATTGATAAAAGCATATATAGTGATAGACTTCATAAACATTTTATTTTGGGAGAGAAGCTACTTAAGAGAAAAGATAAACACTTTCTTGAATAATGAGGATATGTGTCCTCTCATTGAATCATTAATATGATTCTTTTAAAAGAAAAAAAAAAGTAACTCAAGAAAAAAAGAAATCTTCATGGAAAGTACAAAAAGAGACTTTGGGGCTGAGGGAAAAAGTAGGTCGAGATACACAGGATAAAATAGAAGGGCATCAAAATTATCTCAGCCTAGCATATAGACAAAGGAGGAAACTGGTAATAAAAGCACAGTGTGCTAGATCTGGATAGACGCCCTGCAGGAAGTGGTGAGGGTCTTGTGGAGGGTGTATAACCCAATCTAATGAGTACCTACAGAGTGTCAAGGCACTATACAATTAGGCTGAATCTGATAAGCATCAGCGGGAATTAGTCACACTGTTGTGCTAAGGCTCATGAATAAATGCTAAATACATACTTAGTTTTTTTTTTTTAAAAAAAAAAAAAAAAAAAAAAACAATACCATGGAAGAAATACACCTCTGCTTGGGAAAGTTTGTGAGATGCTAAATTGCAGTTGTTAAAGTATGGTAAAAGATGATTTATCTTTCTCTCCTAACTTTTTCAGCCAGAAGAAATGGTTAAGAAACTGAGTTTAAATACTACTGTAAGATGAAACTGACAGACTGAAATAGATGAAGGAAAATATAAGGGGTTGCAAAGTCAAATAAATGAGAGCAGTCTCTGGAATCTGACCTTAGGTCCTAGCATGCTGAAAGAACTTGAAAATGCATTTCCATTAAAAAAAAATGTGGAAGAGAAAGAGGCACTGTATACTGTATAGAACGTATGTTTTCTGTGATTTAAAGTAAAAGAAATGATTCAATTCTAAAGGCAAAACATTGATAAGTTCAGGTAATTTTTCAGTATACTTTTAAAAATATTGTATTATCTTTACAAAGTCACATACACTGCTCAGATCACCCTTCAAGGAAGACTCTGCTCTCCCAGATGCTGGAAATGTTGGTAGACAGCCTTTAGCTGTCAGCCCTTTCAGTGGTAACTTCAGTTGCAGGGGATCATGCCTGCCTGGGGATGGCTCACATCTGATGACTGATGAGGCTAGTTACAGAGGCCCAGCTATTTCAGGCTCCCTTGGGATGACTGACAATTGCGCGCTGGTCTTGCCATGAGTTCAGCTGAGGCTGGTGGGCCTGCATCACATCTGGCCTTCCCCCTCGACCCAATCTTGCTTCCTCCCCCTACCTTTCATAGTGTAGTGTTGAAACCAAAGAGAAAACCCAATACATGTCCTACATGACCACGCCACCAGATTCCCAGAGAGCCCACCCTAAAACGATGATGAAAAATGTTAAAGATGTGATGCCACTCACCAATTCAAGAATGAGTATAACAATTTCCTTTGGAGTCATGTGTGCATAACTTTTTTCTCATTCTGAATGATTCCCATTTATCACAGAAATAACTGCTCGCTTCATTGGTTTTTAAATTTACCATTCTCTTGTTTTACTTTATGAATTAAATCCTGCATTTTTAATCCTACATCATAATTTTTGGGGCGGGGTTAACAGTATCTTTTTATAAAATTTATTTATTTATTTGGAGGATGGTTACTTTACAACATTGTGATGGGTTTTGTCATACATCAGCATGAATTGGCCATAGGCATACATGTATCCTCTCCCTTCTGAGCCCCTCTCCTACCTTCCTCCCCACCTCATCCCTTCAGGTTGTACATCATGCTTTCTTTTGCATATTTTTGAAAGTTATATGCATGGAATTAACCTGTTGATGTTATTCTTCATTTTATTTTTTTGTTACTAAATCTTTTGAAGGTTCAAGGAGATAAAAAATGAGGTCGCAAGGAAAAAACGGTGAGAAGACTAAAAATTAAGCATTATTAATGAAGGGCAAAGAAAGAAACAACTTATACTTGAAAAAGGCTTAGCTCATACTATTTCCACTACGTGAGTGGTCCTTCTCTCCTTTCTCCACCTGGCAGAGACCTCGGTCACATATCATTCCCTGAATTATTTTTCCTGATTCTCCTTGATTGAGTTTCTAGCTCTAGCCATACTTTACTTTGTTACATGAATTCCAACTGTTTATTTTACTCAATAATACAGCCAGATAGAAATTAAACCTGTTCCAGAATCTTGAACCCAGTTAGTATCGTTGTTTGCAACTCTACAGACCAGGGTTAATTAACAAATTAGAAAGCCCACAGAATGATTGGGCATGGTATGAGAATTGCATATAATTTCCCAAAGAGTTAGATAAATTGTAGTTCTAGTGAAAGCAGATACAATATTGAGTGGATCTGATCAAATATTTTAATATCTATTTACTAGAGAACCTGGTGAATCCTTTATCCAGGGGTATTTTGCCCTGCATTGTCTGCTGATCTTTCTGTGTGTTCCCTGGAGTGTACCCCATTCACTTCCTTGAATCAGAGTTTCAGACAAGTGTCTTTCTCACCTGAGATCAAGTTTTCTGTATCCTCCTCTACACACTGTGTTTCAATAAGTCTTGAAATATTGTTGCTTCTCTTCTTCTGAATTATGAAGCATCCCACCTATGAATTGAAGGTGAGAAGATAACCTGTGGGTTTAGTCAAACCTGAAATTTTTTTCCAATGAAAAACATGCAGTGAGTTCCATGACCTCGGCTGTGATGCATGGTTCCATTTCCATTATGCCCCAGCATAATGCCCTACACATAGTAGGCTCTCAAACTGTGTTTCCAAAGTTTGTAAACAGTGAACATTCAAGTGACATCTCTACAAGATAAATTGTGTGGTTGGATTTTTCATTTACAGCAAATGTATTTCACATAAAATTATTTTTAAAGAGCTCTTCAGGTAGCTTATGCACATTTCTGATTATCCAGAGAACTGTCTTTTCATTCCTATGAGAGAGTGTTAGTGACAATCTCTAAATAAGAATTAGTCTGTGGATAACAAAATTAAAGTTCAGAAATAAAGGCCACCACTACCAACTTTGGTAATTGAATAGACGGAATTCCAGAAGAGTCTGTCAGTTGCCCAGATTTTGTAAGAATCGGAAATGGACTTGCTAGTTTGGGTGAAAATCACCCCAAAGTAGTGAAAATAAAGCTCTCAAGGGTGTTCTGTTTGGAGAAATATTACAAACATTTTATGTAGCTCAATTTAGCATCCCTCCATTATCTTCATTGTGTAAATGTAGCATTATGTAGGCTACTGTTCCGTACCATTTCAGGTAATTCTATTTCACAATGGATAGATGTGAATTTTCAGTTCCACATCAATATATTTATACATGATGCAGGGGATATGGTGGCCTGGGCTATATATGGCTCATAAATCAATGCAAAATGAGGCCACATTTATGCACCATTTACAGCAAAGTTTTGTATATCCTGCATCCAAATAATTACACCTATTATGTTCCATGTTTTAAAGAAAAATCACATCTTTTTCTGCTGGATAAAATTGCCTTCTAAGTAGAAAACTGATTTCTGAATTAAACATAATATGCAGTCTCAAAGTTAAAACAACGTTTACCTTGTACTTGGATATTTACGAGTACCTCAGAAACACAGTCACTCAAATCAATTTTGTTTCAGACTAAAAAATGCTCACCTTAACCTAAACATTTATTATTAATCAACACTCATGTATACCATAGTATAAATTAATATAAATATTAGAAAATATAATTGTTATGCAACAATTTAGGGGGAAAATATGTGTGTTCAAACTTTAAAATGATAGACTCTTTGTAAGCAAATTAAAATATTTTCTCTTGCATCTTTCTCATATTGAAAATATTTTTTATAAAAGAGATGAAGATATTTTCCTTTCTTCATGACATGGCTGACATTTTAAAGAGTCAGTTAGTCAAGCTGAGGGTCTGAGTAGTTTGAGTAGATCATACTTTAGCTACCAAGTACCATTTGACTCCTTGAGCATAAACCTAGTTGTAATTCTATTGTATTAGCTTAGAGACTCTTTTAATATTATCATTTTTATATATTCTCAATGATACCCTTTTATTTTATGTAGAAGAATAGACTCTAAAGGTTTTGGCAATGGAACAATAAATAAGTGAACCAAATGATAAACATAACACATCACCCAGTGTTTATTTGCACTATTGTTATGTGTGTGTTTAGAGGATAGGAAATCATTATATTCACATTGAGAAAAATGGATATATATTTTCATGAATCTTTAACATTTGAGGTTTAAGAAAATTTTGTGCATTAGTCACCGCACACTCAGTTCATCTCCTGGAGTGGTTGTGGGCATAAGGAGAAGCTTGGACTCAAGCAACACTTTACTGAGCACCTCCAATCACTGCTTCATATGCAAGTTCGAAGATCTGACTAAATATCAAATTATTTTACTCAAATCCCTAAGAGAAAACGTCATTGACTCCTCATAGGCACCATGTGTTGCTGGCTCCTCGCAGGATGTGTCCTTCACCTCCAGCCTGATACTGCTCCTTGCCCTCATTCTGTTCTGCAGTTGAGTTGATCTTGTATCTGCTTCTCCGGATGAAATGCCCTATTGTGATATAAGGCATATTATTTGCCAACAATATTCTGACCTGTCTGCTATCCTATCCTTTAGATTTCTGCTTAGACGTACATATGGGATTTGTTGCAACCAAATGGTACAAATCACTATTATAATTTATGGAGTGGAATATATACCTGGATGTATATCTGGATGCCATTAGGGGACAAGTGGATGAAAGGTGGAGTGACTGGAAAGTAGACAGAAAAGTATCTAGACTGAGAGGTATATGCTGAGAGCACACTTTGCGCATCCCATGGGACTGGTCCAGGATCTGGCATCTCTGATGGGAAGTTTATAGACTCTGTGGGAAACTATCATTCTGCCCAGCTTTAAAAACAAAGGCCTCATTCCTTTCAATTAATGCCCAGTGGGGCCATAGACATCTCTGGAAGCCTAGAAGTAATACATAAAAACACGGAGGGGCGTAACTTGTTCAGTGATTTATGGAGAGAACTTATATAAAAAATAAAAGCCTTGTATCATCTCATGGGTTTGTGTGGCTTTTTTCTTCCTTCTGTCCCTTCTTCCTTTTCTTCCTGATTCCTTTTCTATTTTTTCCCCTATCATATAAAACTTTCAGAGGCACGCTTCTCTCTTTCCTGGTCTCTCAAGTTACCAAATACTTCATTGTATATTTTGGTTGAATTTTGCTCTAAATAATCTTCTGATTGCCTGGGGTGGCAACATTCTTCTTTTTTATTATAATTTTCTTAGGAAATTATCCTCAAGAAATTCCTAGTCATTTTAAATTATGATCTACTTCTATTCAGTAATGTCCTTTCCACCTACAACTAAAACTATTCAAATCTGAAGAATATAATAATTGCTCTGATACAGTATATCTCTAAATATTAATGTTGACGGCTTCTTTTCATTAGTTCATTCAGTTCCGTCATTCACAATGAAATCCAGTCTCTGTAGTCCCATAGGTTTGTCCCCAAATGCTTTGTTTTTCTAGTATCAGCATCCTTAAAACTAATATTTTGCACTTTGTTTTCTTCCATCTTATGGAGAAAAGGTTTCAGGATTGATTCTACCATAAAAATAATTGCATTTATTTTTTAATTAAAACCAGTTTTCAATCAGAATCTGACCCAGCTAACTGAGTGGATGACATGGACTGTTTTAATGTGATTGGCAGGTGTAACTTTGCTCAATACAGAGTCCCGACTTAGAATGGACTCTAAGATTCAGATAAAGATTGAAAGAGAGTGAAGGTTCTGAGTACTAATCAGTGTTGTTCACAACATATTTAAAATATATGAGGGCTTCTATGTAGGTCTTGTTCCAGTTTCAAAGTGTATTTTTATTTTTTTGGTTGGGTTGGTCAAAAAATTGGTTTGAGTCTTTCTGCAACACTGTAAAGAAAAACCTGAATGAACTATTTTGGCCAACCCAATATTTATTTTGCACTGTGTATGTTTGCTTTTGGGAAAGGGCATGGCCCAATTTATTAAGCTCCTTTTCCATATAAGTGATTTGTATTTATGTAGATAGATAGACAGATGGATATAGATGAATCTAGATTTTAAATTATTAAAATTTTATATTTATATAAAATTTTAGATATGATATTTTTAGGTATCTTATTTTAAATTAGTTTTGCCTCTACCTACATCTTTTCATATTACCCTGATTATATCCGCCCCAAGGACGAGAAAAAGATGCTGTATTTTTCTGCATGGTTGGAACTTTAGCACTTAAGAAAGTGATAGTCTCTGTTGTTATCTTCCCTGTTTGTCAACAAAGTTCTGCTATTGCTAGAAGATTAGTTATTGACTTTATATGAACTGTAAATCACAAATAAATCTGAGAATAACAGTCCTAGTATCAACAATAAAAAGATGTCTTTTTCAAAATAAGAGCATCTAAGTTATTTTCAAGTTAGTTGCATTTTACATAAGAATAATAGTGGATAATTCATGGAGCAAAAGAAAAATAAAACTAGACATGGCTGCACCTAGAAGAAAGAAAGATACTGACCTTTTTGTCTGGTAGGAGTAGATTTCTTAATCTGATGAAGCTTCTTATCTCTATTGTTATCAATAGAGGAAAGCAGGGTCATCTCAACTGCCACAGGTGCAAGCTTGGGCAAGTGACTTCCACCATCTGGCTCTCAGATTCTTAACCTTTAAAATAATGAAGTGAGATTATATGGGTGTCTTTCTAACCCTAACAGTCTATGATTCTATCATTGACCTGAAACACACACACAATTTATTTTTCTGCACACTAAATGTTAAAAAGAACATTTTTTGGAAATATTTAGACTTTGGATAACAAATTTACTTGATGTAATCCTGCTTGGTACACTTTTTAGCTGTCCTTAGCTTGCTGGATTCAGCTATCCATTGGCTCATCTGACACTAAAGCGGTAAGAAAAGGCTTCATTTCAGAGGTGAGGTTAAATGAAAAAGGATGCAATTGATACAGCAGAGGAAAGAAGGCAGTCTAAGCCTAGAAAAAAAAAAACTTCAGGGTTAAAATATTCTCCTTGGGAAATAGCGGGAGATGGCTTTAGACTAAGGAGGACCAGACTATGTTAACTAGTTTACAAGAGGCAGGACCCAGTCATTGGATGGTTCTGGACAGGATGATATAATGATTAGGCTGAAGTTTGGAAATCATTATCCTGGTGGTGAATTGCATGCAGTCTATATTTGGGAGATGGAGATTGATAGACAAGATATCAAGGGGACATGGTTTTAAGAATGTAAATAGGAAGTGACAAGAACCTATATCATGATGGTGACAAGAGAAATGGAAAGCAATGTGTATACCTGAGAAAAATGACAAATGAGTAACAGTATTTTATCATACTTTGATTCAAGTCTCCCACATTGCAGGCAGACACTTCTGCACCACCAGGGAAGCCCAATATATATAACAGGTATTATGCATATTTCTAGCCAAGGAGATTGAGCTAATGTTGCCACAACTGATTTGGAATGTAAAGCCTCAGAGAAGATGAAGAATTTAGTTTTCAACTAAATTTCTATTTTTTAGGTTAGAAAATGTAAAATATCCTCAAGGCACTCTGAACTAAAATGTAGCCCAAGTGAGATGTCAGGTGAATACATATTGATGAGAGAGCTATCTCTTAATAGGTAATAGTGGAAATCAACTAGTGTGGACCAATATCACTCAAAAGTGTTTCCCATTAAGATTTCTGCCATTCGTATACAAATCTGGGTATTTTTATTGGTGTCTGGTAAAGTAAGTATAATTTTACCTTTATTTTTCTCTCCTTTGCCTTAAGGATAAATGTGCAGGTTTTTTTGTTTGTTTGTTTGTTTCAACTCCAACTATAGGAATGGACTTAGAATAGATTTTCAGTGTCTCTTGCCAAATAATTATAATAGTTATCAAAGGAACCTTATAAAATTTCATGTTCATTAGAAATTCCATTTTATATCCAAAAATTCAACAAAAGAAAAAATTACATACTTGTTGGTCCAAGTTTCAGACTTTTGAAGATACTGAAAAATTCATAGCTGCTATGGAAAAGAAAAGCAGTCTAACTCTTGGTATTTACTTTCTGAAGAAAATTTATTATTTTTTCTCTCTTTTGTTTAATTACAGTTATTTTTTTTTTTTAATTTTAGGGAAGGGAAGGATTTCTGCTATGAATTGACAGTATAGTTGAAGGTAGAGAGAAGTTTGTTTTCATGTTGCCTTTCCTTAAATGTCTGCCAGGGTGTATATGAAAAAAGTGTATACAGACTTGGAGATAACCTTTTTGAAACAACTGGATTAAGGCTAAATTGATTTGGTTATTTTGAAGTACAAAGAAGTCTAACCTCAGGTAGAATCTCATGAATTAATTTTGTGTGTATGTTTTTTTTTAATTCTTTTCTCTCTTCCCCAATCATTTCTTTTTAAAAAACAAATTATTTTTAATTGAGGAATAGTTGCTTTACGATGTTGTATTGGTTTCTGCCATACATCAACATGAATCAGCCATAAGTATACATAAGTGCCCTCCAGTTTTGAACCTCTCTCCCACCTCCCACCCCATCCCAGCCCTCTAGGTTGTCTGTCATAGGGCACCAGTTTGAGCTCCCTGAGGCAAACAGCAAGTTCCCACTGGCTATCTGTTTTACATATGACGGTGTGTATGTTTCCCTGCTGCTCTCTCCATTCATCCCACCCTTTCCTCCCTGCCCCCACCGTGTCTACAAGTCTGTTCTCTATTTCTGCATCTCCATTGCTGGCCTGCAAATGGGTTCATCAATACCAGCTTTCTAGATTCCGTATATATGCAAGAGGAACCATAAATTTAAAAAAGACACATGTATCCCAGGGTTCATGATTTAATTTTGATGGTAATGACTCCAAGTATAGGGCAATGAGGAATATGTGTAATTTAAATGGATATAGTCTATATATTTATTGTATAAAATGACTGCAGTTAACTAAGTGCTTCATGAATATGCTCCTGCGATGACTGTGGTTTTACTATTTATCTCATGGAAGAGACCATTCTATGTATTTTAAAGTTTGGTGATAAAGTGTTAAGTTTACTAAATGATTTCTGAATCTCTAGAATAAAAAAATTGCTATAAAAAGGAAGCTGCGTTAATAATGTGATTCTTTTTGCAATAGATGTAGAATTGTGCTGGATTTGTCTTAATCATTTTTGATTTAAGCGTTACTTAAGAAATTATACTTAAGCTTCCTATAGTCAAAGATTAGTAACCATTCTTCTCCTTCAGCACTTTTTCCATTTTCTTCTTCCACCTCTCCCTCTCTCTCTTATACACACACAAACACTATCCTCTAAATTATATAGCAAAAATGTATAGATTTTGGACTGAGATTAATTTATGTGAGACAGTTCTTTGTTTAGAGACCATGCGATTGTCCAACAGACGCTTAAATTTTGAATCTTTAGTTCTAAACTGGAGACAGTGATGCTCAGGTTAGATGGTTGATGTTATGAGACAATGAGGCGTGGAGGAGGGTGAGTAATACAGAGTGTTGAGATAGAGCTGGTCCTGAATGACTGTTCCCCTGCCTCTGCCTCCCTGCCAAACACACGTGCCCCTGGATACAAAATAAAGTCTGAAAATGAAAGTCCCAGGAAGACAATTTAACTTCTGCTTTTTTGTAACCTTGGACAGAGAATTTGTTTGGGGTGGCAGGAGCAGTTATATAAGCAAAACATCACATTGAGAAACTGGTTTCAGGCAGTTTTATGGCAGAGTGTGGAGATGCATTCTAGGTCCAGAGATTTCCTCTTCTCATTCATATCTCATCAACTAATCCTCCTAGGGATCCCTGCAAGCCTGGAAGGAAAGTAAAGGAGAAAGCCAAAGAAAGAGTGGGGAGATGAATAGAGAAGCTTGGAGGAATGAGGGAAGCAAAGACCAAGAGGTAGAAAGGGGATGTGAGATAGATAATCCTGTTTGCAACGCAGACATAGTCACAGACATACGGAACAGATATATAGATACCAATGGGGAGGGGGGACTGATATCGGTACATAGACACTATTGATACTATATGTAACATAGGTAACTAATGAGAACCTACTGTAGAACAGGAAGCTCTGCTTCATGCCCCATGGTAACCTGAAGGGGATATATGTATGTACATGACTGATTCATTTTGCTGTACAGTAGACACTAACACAACATTGTAAGGCAACTATACTCCAACAAGAATTAATTAAAAAAAAAAACACGAGAGAGTGATCAACACGTTACAGCTCTATTCAGTTCTAAGCTTGTTTGACTTTTTGTTTTATTGCTTCTTGGATATAAACATCCTCTGGGCTGAGTCCTTTTGATTTGGCCTCCTTTAGCAATGGCCCTCGTCACGAGATCCAGGTGTCAGTCCTGTGCATGATGAATTAGGGTCATTGGACATGATGCTTTCTAAATCTTCCCACCAATGAATTACCTCAGTGCTGTATACAATATGCGTCACCTAGGCATCATGCGTAGTTTCTCCTCCTTCAAGTACAGAAATCTAACCTCTCATCTCACAACACACACACACACACACACACACACACACACAGTGGTTTGCTCTTCCTTGCTAAGGACTTCTGATTGGTCTCTCAGGATCCCCACCACCTAGAGGAATATTATATTCTGTCCAGTATTTGCCTGGCAAATTCTAAGCAACAATACTGAATAAAGGATGAAAAGCCCTAGGTGTCAATGGATTGTTGAGAGACATTTGAAGGGTAAAAGTTTGGGGAGTTTGGGTTACTTGGGGGAAGGTTTCTATTAATCTACTTCAGTTGAAAATTGTCTTTGTGTTTTGAGTCACTCGAATTAGATGATCTATTAATTGATGATGGGGACCTTTCTCAGCAGCAACAAATAGGACAGCTTATTGAAGACACACTAATTCATTTCTTGTTCTTTGCCCAAAAGCAATACTTCAAAAAACTTCTACTGGAGGATAGCTGATGTAAAGTGCATTAGTTTCACGTAAATAACAAAGCAATTTAGTTATACCAGAGCAGTACTTTTATTTTATGTAGTTACTATTCTAGCAAAAAGACACTGAATAGGAACTTTTACATGCGCAAAAAATACATATTTCTGAATAGCAGGTGGTAGGATGTGGCAGGGAGAAACGCCTTCATGAGAGACTGTCAGGGTCCTGCATTCCCACTCTTCCTAGAAAAACAGCCCAACATGCTCATCTTTGGGTTTGAAAGGAGGCTGCAGGGTGTTACTCATTATTGTTTTCGGAACAAAACCTTCACTTGGAAGAATGTCACATTATCATTACCATGGCAACAGATGGCCCATAAAGATGAGTTATCTATCTGTTGTTTTTCGTTCAATAAACACATCCCTGAAATTCATCAGAAAACAGGCGTAATAGAGGCAGTTCTGTAATTGATATTTCATTTCCAAAGCTGTATTCAACAATACATAGTCATTCCCTAGAAGTTTTAAGTGCATTTCATATTAAGTATATCACATAAATTCAGAAGTTTTTATTTGAATTTAAAACTGTTACTTTATTATGAAAATCATACTCATATGGTGAATAAAGTTATTCTTATGCCAAAAGGCATAAAGAGGAAAAAAAGCACCTTCTCTTATCTTTGTGTTTCTCATGTTTAAGCATAAATCAAATAATTAATTGATAATAAATTAACTTATCAACTTGATTTGTAAATTTTATAAACATGGAGTCGATAATGAAATTTATAAACTAAAGAAGAAAATTGATAAGCATTTCGAGAGGAATGCATGTAAGTGGGCAGAAATATTGGCCCCCAAAAGTTTAGTTAAGAAAATTGTGTGCATGTAAATTCCACCTTCTGGGATTGAGGTAACAAGAACCCACTTTCAGCAAAAGTTTTTACAGAATCCAGTCCTACTGTATTAATATTTATCTAAAATATATTAATTATTGTCATAATGGGTAAATGTAATATAATTAGGAGCTATACCAACACTGGAGTGCAAGTGGAAGAATACAAAGATGTTTGGAGGCTTGTAGAAACCAAGTCAGTTCAGTCACTCAGTCATGTCCGAATCTTTGTGACACCATCGACTGCAGCACGCCAGGCTTCCCTGTCCATCACCAACGCCTGGAGATTACTTAAACTCATGTCCATAGAGTCGGTGATGCCATCCAGCCGTCTCATCCTCTGTCATCCCCTTCTTCTCCTGCCTTCAATCTTTGCCAGCATCAGGGTCTTTTGAAATGAGTCAGCTCTTCGCATCAGGAGGCCAAAATATTGGAGCTTCAGCTTCAGTATCAGTCCTTCCAATAACTATTCAGCACTGATTTCCTTTAGGATTGACTGGTTGGATCTCCTTGCAATCCAAGGGACTCTCAAGATTCTTCTCCAGCACCACAGTTCAAAAGCATAAGTTCCTCAATGCTCAGCTTTCTTTATAGTCCAATTCTCACATCCATACATGACTACTGGAAAAAACATAGCTTTGATGGACCTTTGTCGGTAATGTTTCTGCTTTTTAATATGCTGTCTAGGTTGGTCATAGCTTTTCTTCCAAGGAGCAAGAGTCTTTTAATTTCATGGCTGCAGTCACCATCTGCAGTGATTTTGGAGCACGCCCCCAAAAAATAAAGTCTTTCACTGTTTCCATTGTTTCCCCATCTATTTGCCATGAAGTGATGGAACTGGATGCCATGGAGTTTTAAGCCAACTTTTTCACTCTCCTCTTTCACTTTCATCAAGAGGTTCTTTAGTTCTTCTTCACTTTCTGCCATAAGAATGAGTCATCTACATATCTGAGGTTATTGGTATTTCTCCTAGAAGCTTGATTCTTGCTTGTGCTTCATCCAAAACCAGCATTTCATATTATGTACTCTGCATATAAATTAAATAAGCAGGGTGACAAGATATAGCCTTAATGTACTCCTTTCCCGATTTGGAACCAGTCTGTTTTTCCATGTCTAGTTCTAACTTTTGCTGCTTGACCTGCATACAGATTTCTCAGGAAACAGGTCAGGTGGTCTGGTATTCCCGTCTCTTTCAGAATTTTCCACAGTTTGTGGTAATCCACACATCAAGGACTTCTGTTTAGTTAATAAAGCAGAAGTAGATGTATTTCTGGAACTCTCTTGCTGATCCAACAGATGTCAGCAGTTTTATCTCTGGCTCCTCTGCCTTCTCCAAATCCATCTTGAACATCTGGGAGTTCACGTTTCAGGTAATATTGAAACCTGGCTTGGAGGATTTTGAGCATTACTTTACTAGCTTGTGAGATGAGTGCAATTGCGCATTAGTTTATGCATTCTTTGTCATTGCCTTTCTTTGGGATCGAAATGAAAACTGACCTTTTCCAGTCCTGTGGCCACTGCTGAGTTTTCCAAATTTGCTGGCACATTGAGTACAGCACTTTCACAGCATCATCTTTTAGGATTTGAAACAGCTCAACTGGAATTTCATCACCTCCACTAGCTTTGTTCATAGTGATGCTTCCTAAGGCCCACTTGACTTCGCATTCCAGGATGTCTGGCTGTAGGTGAGTGATCCCACCATTGTGATTATCTGAGTTGTGAAGATCTTTTTTGTACAGTTCTTCTGTGTATTCTTGCCACTTCTTAATATCTTCTGCTTCTTTTAGGTCCATACTATTTCTGTCCTTTATTGTGCCCATCTTTTCATGAAATGTTCCCTTGGTATCTCTAGTTTTCTTAAAGAGATCTCTACTCTTTCCCATTCTGTTGTTTTCCTCTATTTCTTTGCATTGATCCCTGAAGAAGTCTTTCTTATCGCTCCTTGCTATTCTTTGGAACTCTGCATTTAAATGGGTATGTCTCTTTCCTTTTCTCCTTTGCCTTTCACTGCTCTTCTTTTCACAGCTATTTTTAAGGCCTCCTCAAGACAACTGTTTTGCCTTTTTGCATTTATTTTTCTTGGGGTGGTCTTGATCACTGCCTTCTGTACAATGTCACAAACCTCTGCGCATAGTTGTTCAGGCCCTCTGTGTATCAAATCTAATCCCTTAATCTGTTTGTCATTTCCACTGTATAATTGTAAGGGATTTGATTTAGGTCACACCTGAATGGTCAATTGGTTTTCCCTACTTTCTTCAATTTAAGTCTGAATATGGCAATAAGGAGTTCATGATCTGAGCCACAGTGAGCTCCTGGTCTTGATTTTGCTGACTGTATAGAGCTTTTCCATCTTTGGCTGCAAAGAATATAAACAGTCTTATTTCGGTGTTGACCATCTGGTGATGTCCGTGTATAGAGACCTCTCTTATGTTGTTGAAACTCAGTAAGCAGTATCTGTTAACAAGAGAATGATTTGATTATAGGTAATAGGCAGATGACACCACCCTATGGCAGAAAGTGAAGAGGAACTAAAAAGCCTCTTGATGAAAGTGAAAGTGGAGAGTGAAAAAGTTGGCTTAAAGCTCAACATTCAGAAAACAAAGATCATGGCATCTAGTCCCATCACTTCATGGGAAATAGATGGGGAAACGGTAGAAACAGTGTCAGACTTTATTTTTTTAGGCTCCAAAATCACTGCAGATGGTGACTGCAGCCATGAAATTAAAAGACGCTTACTTACTCCTTGGAAGGAAAGTTATGACCAAACTAGATAGCATATTCAAAAGCAGAGACATTACTTTGCCAACAGAGGTCCGTCTAGTCAAGGCTATGGTNTTGAAATGTTCCACCAGAGGGCTACTCTTCCAATCCCCATGCTGTTTATAGATGCCTCCACTCAGGGCCTCTGTGACCTGCAGTAAATTTAAAAATACACTCTCTCACTTGGTGTATATGTGGGGATGCTCTATATGAATCACCTGTGTGTTATGTCTGTGTTAGAAGGACAGGGAGAAATATTGGTATCTTTTTTCCCCCCGCCCTAGTGTATTCCTGGCTTTTTTCTTCCTCAGTTCCCATGGGAGGGGGACCTAGGGGCAGCGGCAGTGTTCTTGCCTGGCTGGCTGGGTGACCTGGCAGAGGCCACCAGTCACTGACAGCTCTAGGACCCTGGTATCCAGTGCTCATTCCAGTGCTTCTTTCATATCACCTATCATATTCTAACCAAATCATGTATCTTCTTTGAACCTCAACTGCATCATTAGTGAAACAGTTATACTCATCTAAAAATTATGAAAGCACTGTGATAGCTAAGATCATGGCATCCGGTCCCATCACTTCATGGGAAATAGATGGGGAAACGGTAGAAACAGTGTCAGACTTTATTTTTTTAGGCTCCAAAATCACTGCAGATGGTGACTGCAGCCATGAAATTAAAAGACGCTTACTTACTCCTTGGAAGGAAAGTTATGACCAAACTAGATAGCATATTCAAAAGCAGAGACATTACTTTGCCAACAGAGGTCCGTCTAGTCAAGGCTATGGTTTTTCCTGTGGTCATGTATGGATGTGGGAATTGGTCTGTGAAGAAAGTTGGGCACTGAAGAATTGATGCTTTTGAACTGTGGTGTTGGAGAAGACTCTTGAGAGTCCCTTGGACTGCAAGGAGATCCAACCAGTCCATTCTAAAGAAGATCAGTCCTGTGTGTTCATTGGAAGGACTGATGCTAAAGCTGAAACTCCGGTCCTTAGGCCACCTCATGCGAAGAGTTGACTCATTGGAAAAGACTCTGATGCTGGGAGGGATTGGAGGCAGGAGGAGAAGGGGACGGCAGAGGATGAGATGGCTGGATGGCATCACTGACTTGATGGACGTGAGTGAACTCCAGGAGTTGGTGATGGACAGGGAGGCCTGGCGTGCTGCAATTCATGAGGTCGCAAATAGTCAGACACAACTGAGCGACTGAACTGAACTGAACCAGTCCTGTGCCTTTATAAGGATAGGTATGGTTATAATAGATTGTCCTAAATTAAAAGATACTGTTATTCAGTTAGATAGATAGTGAATAAGTAGATAGAGTGATGGATGTTAGATACATGATTGACAGAGAATTGCTAGCAGATAGATAGATATAGATGATCAATAGAGGACAGACAGATATAGACAGGACCACCTTGTAGCTATTCTGTGTCTTGGGTTGCAGACTGTAAGCACCTACTGACAACTGGACCGTCACTAGTGGTCTCACAATTTTTGTGACTTCAGTACTTTCTCAGAAACCAGGTGTACTAATGAAATGAATTTTTGAAATCTCAAAGTTAAAGTCTACATCTCAGAAATCTCATTACTCCACCAACATCTTCCCAAAGTGGCCTAAACAGAAACTGCTGCTGCTACTGCTAAGTCGCTTCAGTCGTGTCCGACTCTGTGCGACCCCACAGACGGCAGCCCACCAGGCTCCCCCGTCCCTGGGATTCTCCAGGCAAGAACACTGGAGTGGGTGGCCATTTCCTTCTCCAATGCATGAAAGTGAAAAGTGAAAGTGAAGTCGCTCAGTCGTGTCCGACCCTCAGCAACCCCATGGACTGCAGCCTTCCAGGCTCCTCTGTCCATGGGATTTTCCAGGCAAGAGTACTGGAGTGGGGTGCCATTGCCTTCTCCAAAACAGAAACTGCTAGCTAGTAGTAAACACTTCCTATAAAAGGTTTAAGAACTCCTTCAGATCACTAAGATGCATCAATTCATATTCTGTCGATGTAAATAGGTATTCTGTAGATTCATTTACTACATCTCATAACACCCCTGACTTTCTTGCTTTAGGTCTCACTAACCAACCCTGGTCATACGTCTTTACTTTTTATACATTCTTGACATTTGGAGAAATGGTTTGGTGATAGTTGTATTACAAAAAATTTTCAATGAAGTATAACATAATGGCTCTGATATCAGACAAATCTGGAGTTTAATGGTATGTCAAACATTTACATGACCTTTGACAAATTGCTTATTGTCGTTTATCTTTAATTTACTCGGTTGTAAAAAGAAGATAATAAAAGCATCTACCATATAGTAAGCTCAGTGATAAAGATTTTGCTTGCCAGTGCAGGAGACGCAGGGTCAATCCGTGGGTTGGGAACATCCCCTGGGGAAGGAAATAGCAACCCACTCCAGTATTCTTGTTTGGGAAATATCATGGACAGAGGAGCCTGGCAGGCTACAGTCCACGGGGTCACAGAGAGTTACGCAGGACTTAGCAACTAAAACAAAAAACAACCATGTGGTAGACAGTTTGGGATTGTTGTTATTGGTGGTGGTTTTTATTATTTTTGAGAATTGAATAATACTGTAAAGCCCTTAACACAATTTTTAGGAGATAGTAATTGCTCAAATGTATTTCTTCCTTCCCTACTCATCATAGCTAGAATTATTATGGTTGCTATTTTCAACCACTATTCATATTCTTCTGGGAGATTTAAACACTATAGAAAAATATATGCCATGGTTTTTACTGTTGCTTGGAGAAATCGATTTATGGGATTAATTATTCTTATCTCTTGGTATTATACTAATATTATAACTTTAGTCCTTCTTGACTACGACTCTTAACTATAGCTTGCGTCCAATGGGCCACATCCAAAGTAGAAATGGTGGTGGTAATGTATCTTGGCCAGCAGCATAAGTACACTAATCTGCTTGACCTTGACTTTGAATAAAATGGAAGACTCGGTTCAGAATTTACTGTGAAGTGTCTCAGAAGCCTGTCAGAAGCGAACACAAATCTTCTCTGGAGGAAAGCACCTTCAATGCGAACTTCAGAGAATGTCTAAGATATAAAGCTCCATACATTATGAATATAATGATTGATAATAAAATATAACAATGACTTAAAATGCATAGGAGAGTTTAAAAAAAAAAAGGATTAGGGATCAGCCAATGCAACGTAACAGATTGTAGTTAAGATTACCCGTGGATGTTCATTGCAAAATGACAAGTTGGTTCTATGACCTATAGTGGAAGAATCAGAGACTGAGAATGAAAAAAAAAATTATGACAAATTTAAAAATAGGTAGCAGAACTCACTGTACAAAAAAGTTCTTGTAAAGAAAATGTAAATCTTGTATATGCATATAGGTTTAACTTTACAATTTGGATATATACAATTTTCTGTTATGTGTATACTTGCATATAGAGGTATCAATGTATGTGTATACATATATGAATACCACATTTATCTTAATTTAACCAAAAAATATTTTGCAATGTCAGATATATGAGAAATACATTATTTGAAGAAATTGATATATTAGGATTTAATATGCATTCATGGTTATAAAATAATCATCTTTCACTAACAAATATACTTAGTGGACATAAACAGTTATACTATGAAGAAGTTTTTTTGATTGTGATTTCAATACTATAAATTTCATTTGCCACTTGACAATTTAGAAACAATAGATTTGAGCACAAAGTGGAAAATAATATGTTTTACTGCATATTGACACTATGTATTATGAGGAAGAAATGAAGTCATACAGATGGAAGAAGGGAGACCTAAAGAGCNAGAGCTGGTCTCTAGCACAGGTCTTATTTTTAAAGTCTATGTTTTTTACTTCATAGTAGTTTGGGATTTTTGAAAGTTATGATCACACTACAAATGTTCTCTTTTTTTCATTTAGTTACATGGATTATTCCAAGAATGAGGATACATCTACAGTGTGAATCTTCTTCTTTATACTAATATCTATGGCTAGAAAGACCCTAGGAATAGGGTGCTTAAGAGACTCTTATGCCCATTGGAGAATGGACTGAGAACTTGAGCCTTTCTTGAAACATTAAAAGGCTTTGGTTGGCACACAGGTGAGCAGTGCTGTCAGACTAAAATAATAATAATTAGATGAAATGCTGGCATAAGAACACATAGGTGGCATTTAAGAAATCTCAATGAGTAAAGCCCTTTGCCAGAGTTCTCTGATGCCTTACTAAAATTGGGGACATAGAGGCTTTATTGTTAATTAGGAAACAGCATATTGGAGAAGCCTGAATTTAATCTGATACTGATTTTTTATTTTTAAAAATAGCATTTAGGCTCCACGTCTTTCGTATGGTTGTATTTTTGTCTTGGATTTGTTAGTTTACATTCATCAGACTTTCAAAAAACATAAATCTTCTCTTCTTCACTTTGTTTATTCTAGTGGACACAGAATTCTTTGATGCTGTATGAAATTTTATATATTCACAAAAGAGTTGTTAAATTATTTTTATTAGATGGCAATATCAGTGGGCAAAAGGCATTGCATTGAAAAATATTTCTTAAAAATTACTCTATGAACAAGTATCTATCTATCTATCTATATGCTAAGTCTCTTCAGTTGTGTCTGACTCTTTGTGACCCTATGGGCTGTAGCCTGCCAGGATCCCCTGTCCATGGGATTCTCCAGGCAAGAATACTGAAGTGGGTTGCCATGCCCTCCTCCAAAGGAATCTTCCTGACCGAGGGATCAGACCTGGGGCTTTTACTGTCCTGCACTGGCAGGCACATTCTTTATGACTAATGCCACCTAGGTATATGTTTGGCCAAAAATTTTGTTCAGGTGTTTCTTACCATCTTATGGAAAAACCCAAGTGAATTCTTGACCAGTCCCGTATATACAGATATACATATACAAATGCACATGTTCTTACTTTGGAACCAAAATCTTTAGATTTAGATGACAGATATTTTGTTAAAGTGAAGGTGCTCTTATTTCTGCATCTCATGGGTAGAGGCGTGGATGTCGTCTTGATTCCTTGTTAGTTATTTTTCAGTCTCCAAGTTAGAGCACTGCATTTCCTCCCCAAGGCTCTCACATTCTTTTATTTGAGATGAGTTGTTCATCATTTTCTATTTTCCCTTCTCTTGGTCAAAAAACCATAATGTAATTTAGAAATTGATCGTTTAGCCAAAAATGCAATGGCAAAAGAGAAAAAAAGATCTTATTAATAGCATTATAACAATTTTGCGTGTCTACAAGAGACAGAGAAAAGAGAGAGTGTGTGTGTTATGTTCTGACTTTGCCCAGTGACCTTATAAAATGATAGTAATTATCCTCTTTTGTTGACTTTAGGCTTTTATGATCTTTTTAAGAAATGGCGAAAAAGGGAAAGTGGCTGCTAATTGCTCATCTTTTTTTGTAATGTTGGAAAGTACAGTGCAGTGATTTTTTAAAAAGATTCATAGAACAAGGGAAAAATCATCATTGCCATCATCAGGCAGCTCTTATTAACCACTTGCTCACTAGGGGATGTCATGGCAGACAGGCGAACCCCATGGGAGGCTGTGAGCTGTGTTCACCTCCTATGATGTGTCCCGTGTGTCTCATAGTCTAGCTTATTGAATGTTCACAGGATGTCTAAGACATTTGAATAATTATGCCAATTTAGAGATGAGGAAAGTCAGGTTAGAGGTATAATAACCTTCTCATGCTGTACATGGCAGACTTGGGGTTTTATCCCATAGGATCTGTTTCCTTCCAAATTCCCGGTGTGACTGAGGGCATCAGGAATCCTTTGGAGGGTGGTGGTGCTGTTGTTCAGGTGCTAAGTTGTGTCCGACCGTTTGTGATTCCATGTGCTGCAGGGAGCCAGGCTCTTCTGTCCTCCAGTATCTTCCAGATAACTCAAATTCATGTCCATTGAGTTGGTGATTCTAACTAAGCATCTCAGTCTCTGCCACCCCCTTCTCCTTTTGCCTTCAGTCTTTCTCAGCGTCAGTCTTTTCCAATGAATTGGCTCTTTGCATCAGGTGGCCAAAGTATTGGAGTTTCAGCTTCAGCTTCAATATCAATCCTTCCAATGAAATTCAGGGTTGGGAGTTCCTTTAGGATTGACTAGTTTGATCTGCTTGCTGGCCAAGAGACTCTCAAGAGTCCTCTCCAGCACCACAGTTGGAAAGCATCATTTCTTCTGCTCTCAGCCTTCTTTATGGTCCAACTCTCATATCCATTCATGACTACTGGAAAATGCATAGCTTTGACTAGACAGACGTTTGTCAGCAAAGTGATGTCTCTGCTTTTTAATTTGCTGTCTGGGTTTGCTTTCCTTCCAAGGAGCAAGCGTCTTTTAATTTCATGGCTGGTGAGCAATTCCCAAGTACTTTCCAGTGAAAAGGTAACCCCAGAAAGAGTATGTGCCTTGAAAGAATTAAAGAAAAGAAATATGTTTAGGGGGTGGGTTTGGCTCTGACTCCCATAGTGTTAACTTCATTTGTAGAAACCTTAGGTGGGTCTAGGAGGGTCACCAGCAGGCCATGGAAATCCTGGATATCATGGAAAATCAGAGTGCAGGTGGAAGCCTGTTGTGAGACATTTACGATGATATATGTGACAGGTCTTGGAACACGTTTAATTGCCAGGACAATCTGGAGAGCTGGAGGCATGATTCTTTTGGGAAAGCCAGGAGAGGTGCTTGACAGATGGGATTTTGCCTGAAGCCTCGGAGACTCAAAAGGCTTCTGTCTCTTTTTTTCACATCTGTTCTTGGCTCCCTAAGTATTATGTATTCCCCTCACCTGGATGCCAAGTGTTTTCTCTAAGAAAACATTGCATCTTTTCCAGCTGTACTGTAATTTCACACTGTGGCTTGAATTTAACACAGTTTTATTGCAGATAAAACTAGAGAAGCTTGGGATGTCTCTATCAGGTATGCATGGTCAAAATTTTATTTTTCAACTTAAAATAATGTTTTCTTTTTTGAGGATGTGATTTGGCAGTGCTTGCATCCTCTTTGATTAAACACCAATATACACTAACCATGATCTCACTGATAAAAATCACTGGTTCATTTTGCTTATATTTGTTGTTGTTGTTGTTTATTTTTGTTCAGTTGCCAAGTGATGTCCAACCCTGCGACCCCACGGACTGCAGCATGCCAGGCTCCTCTGTCCTCCACTACCTCCCAGAGTTTGCTCCAGTTCATCAACATTGAGTCAGTGATGTTATCTAACCAGCTCAGCCTCTGCTTTCCCCTTCTCCTCTTGCCTTCAGTCTTTCCCAGCATCAGGGTCTTTTCCATTTGGAAAGTAACAAAAACTAATTATGATACACTACAAAGTAAATCCTGAGTTGTTTCAGTGTCAAACAGTGATTCACGCTTAATTTCATTCCACATCTTATGCTGATGCTGGTTTTATTCTGGCAGGCATGTCTGGATTTATGTTAAGTAAGAGTGTAGTTGCCTTCTAAGGCAGCTGTGGCTCCCAACCTCTTACTAGAGGGAATTTGCAACTTAATCCTAATGTATTTAATTTCTCTGTTGTTGTTGTGTAATTGCTAAGTTGTGTCCAACTCTTTGCAACCCTGCAGACTATAGCCTGCCAGGCTCCTCTGTCCATGGGATTTCCCAGGCAAGAGGACTGGAATGGGTCACCGTTTACTTCCCCCAGGGATCATACCAACCCAGGGGTCAAACCCTTGTAAGGTGGCACCTGAACCACCTTACCAATAGTTAAGATGAGTTACGTTGGAGAGGGGAAAGTAAAAAGAGAGTGACTTGGTGATAATTTTACCAACAGCAAACTTACATAAGAAAAGGAGATGACTGACATTTGGCACCATTCTGATTCAGAATCCGTGGCCCCTATAAAGTCTGGGCACTGTTTGGAGCTTCTGGGCTTAGGCAGTGTACTAAAGTAGAGTCAGTGGAGCTAAAGAAGGTGATGAGTGAACAGTAAGTCTGTCAGTGCTTGGTACTGGAAGAAAGGTGTTGAGGCAGAGATTAGGGAATGTGTGTCAGCGACCTGAGTCAGACAGCTGAATTCCCAGTCTTGCCTAGAGGAAGTCAAGTGGAATGGGGGCTGAGGGGCACATTAGGTACCTTAGATGAAGAGAGTCCCAAACAAATCTGAAGGGACATAAAGCCACATAGAACCATGAAGTCAATATTCAGAGAGTTTTCTTCAGCAGGTATGAGAAGTGTTCATGAGACTGTTGGCTAAAATCCAGACATCAGTATTTCTCCCAATCAAGCTGACCATCAAGAGGGCTTTTTTTTTTTTTCTTTGCTTTTCAAAAAAAAATTCTTAATTCCAATTTCTTAATTGAAAATCTGGAACACATCTTGCTATTTTTCCCCCTAGCTGTTGTCTCTCCACATCTAGTCAGACTTGGAGCTGCCCTTGTCTTGCTTCAGAGTCTTCACACATGCAGAATTTTCCACCGTCACAATCCTGGCAGGAAGCTGTATCCGCATGTTCCTCTTCTTTCCCTCCTTACTTTTTTCCATTGATTTTCACTCTTTCCTTCCCCACTCCTGCCTTCCTTCCTTAATGCCATCCTTCTTTCTTTCCTTTCATTTAATGCATGCATTTATTATTGAACAGTTATGAAGGAATGGCATTGCAACAGATGTATTTAGGCAAGATATACATCACCTTTCAGTTCAGTTCAGTTCAGTCGCTCAGTCATGTCCGACTCTTTGCGACCCCATGAATCGGAGCACACCAGGCCTCCCTGTCCATCACCAACTCCCGGAGTTCACTCAAGCTCATGTCCATCGAGTCTGTGATGCCATCCAGCCATCTCATCCTCTGTTGTCCCCTTCTCCTCCTGCCCCCAATCCCTCCCAGCATCAGAGTCTTTTCCAATGAGTCAACTCTTCACATCAGGTGGCTAAACTGGAGTTTCAGCTTTCGCATCATTCCTTCCAAAGAAATCCCAGGGCTGATCTCCTTCAGAATGGACTGGTTGGATCTCCTTGCAGTCCAAGGGACTCTCAAGAGTCTTCTCCAACACCGCAGTTCAAAAGCATCAATTCTTCGGCACTCAGCCTTCTTCACAGTCCAACTCTCACATCCATACATGACCACAGGAAAAACCATAGCCTTGACTAGACGGACCTTAGTTGGCAAAGTAATGTCTCTGCTTTTCAATATGCTATCTAGGTGGGTCATAACTTTTCTTCCAAGGAGTAAGTGTCTTTTAATTTCATGGCTGCAATCACCATCTGCAGTGATTTTGGAGCCCCCCAAAATAAATTCTGACACTATTTCTTCTGTTTCCCCATCTATTTCCCATGAAGTGATGGGACCAGATGCCATGATCTTCGCTTTCTGAATGTTGAGCTTTAAGCCAACTTTTTCACTCTTTTACTGAAGAGTAAATGTATGTGAATCATGGCTGCTGGGTCTCTGGGATGAATAGTCATTTTATTTTATTTTTTGTTTGCTTTTTTTTAAAATTAATTTTTATTGGAGTACAGTTGCTTTACAATGTTGTGTCAGTTTCTTGCTATACAGCAAATCGAATTAGCTATCCGTATACATGGTGATGGTGGTTTAGTTGCTAAGTTGTGTCCAACTCTTGTGGCCCCATAAGAATGTACCCACCAGGCTCCTCTGTTGATGGGATTTCCTAGGCAAGGATACTGGAGTGGGTTGCCATTTCCTACTCCAAGGGATCTTCCCAGGGATCGAAAGCATATCTCCTGAATTGCAAGCGGATTCTTTGCAGCTGAGCCACCAGGGAAGCCCATATGTTTACATTTGTCTCCTTTCTTTTAAATTTCCTTCCTGTTTAGGTCATCACAGGGCACTGAGTTCCCTGAACCATATACTAGGTTCTCATTAGTTATCTATTTTATACATAGTGAAAAGTGAAAGTCGCTCAGTCATGTCCAACTCTTTGCCACCCCCATGGACTATACAGTTCATGGAATTCTCCAGGCCAGAATACTGGAGTAGGTAGCCTTTACTTTCTTCAGGGGATCTTTCCAACCCAAGGATCGAACCCAGGTCTCCCACCTTGCAAGCAGATTCTTTAGCAGCTGAGGCACAAAGGAAGCCCTTTATACATAGTATCAGTAGTCATTTTAAAACCACACCCTCAATTTATGAGGACCTCCTACACTACCTCCAGAATTTCCCACCTGGTTCCCCTACTTTCATTTTTATCAATCAACCATGTGTATATTGCTTCTTCAATCAACCATATGCTGCTGCCTAATGAAAGTGCATAAAACAGTATTTTTTTAACATGTTAGAGACAGAAAAGCCTTCCCCAGTGAAATCTTACTAGGAACCTGGCGACATCAATGATTTCATTTAGAACAGCTGTGCACAGCACCCCAGAGGGGTATGAAGTGACATCTATCTGAAATTTCTTAACTTACCTTCCATCTCTCAGTAGCTTTGGGGCCATTTCACCGGATCTGCATTTTAACTGCTACTGTCCAACAACAATTTATTACTTGAGTAGTTCTAATCTCAAAACCCTTTAGCTTCTATTCATTGCCTTCAGGATCTTCTTTCTTTAATTACATTTCAGTATTTCAAGTAATGTCTTGGAAAAAAGTAGAAGATCAGAATAGAAGGATATACAGGCCTTAAACAAGGAAATTTATGAAAGCTGAACTTTTTTTTTTCTTTTTGCTCTTACATTAATGGTGGTCAGGTATACAGTTAACTTGAAACAACATAGTATTTTTTTTTCATTTTTTTTGTTTTATCATCATTTTGTGTGACACCTCACAGATTTCAATAATAATTATTACTCTGTTTTATTCAACAAATATTTATTGAATATTTATTTATACAGTTTGTCTCCTATATGCCAGACAGTGTTCTAAGCACTAGGGAAAATATATGCTGCTATTTAGTCACTAAGTCATGTCTGACTTCTCGTGGCTCCATGATCTGTAGTCCGCCAGGCTTCTCTGTCCGTGGGGTTTCCCAGGCAAGAATACTAGAGTGGGTTGTCACTTCCTTCTCCAGGAGATCTTCCTGACTCAAAGAGTGAATCCCTATAAATATATAGCTGTGAATAAAGCAAACATATGTGCTCTCATGAAACTATGTTCTCAATGGGAAAAGGAGAAATACCTAAGATAAATAAAAAAAAGAAAAACATGTATGGTAAGTAATGGTAAGTTAAATAAGTTATGTCAATTTAAATAACTTCAGTTCAGTTCAGTTAAGTTGCTCAGTCGTGTCCGACTCTTTGTGACCCCATGAATCGCAGCACTCCAGGCATCCCTGTCCATCACCATCTCCCGGAGTTCACTCAGACTCACGTCCATCAAGTCCGTGATGCCATCCAGCCATCTCATCCTCGGTTGTCCCCTTCTCTTCCTGCCCCCAGTCCCTCCCAGCATCAGAGTCTTTTCCAATGAGTCAACTCTTCACATGAGATGGCCAAAGTACTGGAGTTTCAGCTTTCGCATCATTCCTTCCAAAGAAATCCCAGGGCTGATCTCCGGCAGAATGGACTGGTTGGATCTCCTTGCAGTCCAAGGGACTCTCAAGAGTCTTCTCCAACACCACAGTTCAAAAGCATCAATTCTTTNTCCCATGGAGAGATGGGACCAGATGCCATGATCTTAATTTCTGAATGCTGAGCTTTAAGCCAACTTTTTCGCTCTCCTCTTTCACTTTCATCAAGAGGCTTTTTAGTTCCTCTTCACTTTCTGCCATAAGGGTGGTGTCATCTGCATATCTGAGGTTATTGATATTTCTCCCGGCAACCTTGATTCCAGCTTGTGCTTCCTCCAGCCCAGCGTTTCTCATGATGTACTCTGCATAGACGTTAAATAAGCAGGGTGACAATATACAGCCTTGACGTCCTCCTTTTCCTATTTGGAACCAGTCTGTTGTTCCATGTCCAGTTCTAACTGTTGCTTCCTGACCTGCATACAGATTTCTCAAGAGGCAGGTCAGGTGGTCTGGTATTCCCATCTCTTTCAGAATTTTCCACAGTTTATTGTGATCCACACAGTCAAAGGCTTTGGTATAGTCAATAAAGCAGAAATCAATGTTTTTCTGGAACTCTCTTGCTTTTTCCATGATCCAGCGGATGTTGGCAATTTGATTTCTGGTTCCTCTGGCTTTTCTAAAACCAGCTTGAACATCAGGAAGTTCATGGTTCACATATTGCTAAGTTAAGTAAGTTAAATAAGTTAAATAAGAAAAAAACAAGTATGGTGTGTAATGTTAAGTTATTGCTGGGATATCACAGAAGAGGAATATGAGCTATTAAGGGTAGAGTTTGGAGAGTGTGGTCAGGGTAAGTCTTACTGAAACAGTAAATTAAGCATAAAGCCCAACAAATCTTTGTTGAATGAAGAAATTATTTTCAAGAAAAAGGAAGACATTTAGTGCAAAATGCAATTTAAAATTTTATTTGCGGTACCCCGACTATACATAAGGTCCTCTACTAGCAATAGTAAAGTAGTAAGATGAAAAACTGCACTTAAAATATCATATACTTTTAATAAGAATTGATCCCTTGAGGTGAGGATAGGTTTGTGTCTCTGCTGCTGCTACTGCTGAGTCACTTCAGTTGTGTCCGACTCTGTGTGACCCCGTAGTTGGCAGCCCACCAGGCTCCCCCATCCCTGGGATTCTCCAGGCAAGAACACTGGAGTGGCTTGCCATTTCCTTCTCCAATGCATGAAAGTGAAAAGTGAAAGGGAAGTCGCTCAGTTGTGTCTGACTCTTAGCGACCTCATGGACCGCAGCCTACCAGGCTCCTCTGTCCATGGGATTTTCCAGGCAAGAGTACTGGAGTGGGGTGCCATTGCCTTCTCTGTTGTGTCTCTAGTATATTCTTTAAATTACTAACTCAGTCTGAAATTTTTCTGGACCTCTGAATCCACTTTAAAATGCATGTTTCAGCGCTCTAGCAGCTAAGATTCATTTGTCTTCGGGGTGCCAATGCTGCCAGTGGTGAAGCAGAGAAGTTTTTCTTATTTGGCGATGGTGGCCTGTATGTGTAAAATCTAAGCCAACTATATAATTATCCCAATGAAAAAATATGGCGTGTCCACTAGTATAGATTTATGTAGTCAGTGCAAAGGCACCTTTTGTATCTCTCACTATTATTTAAAATTTTATCATGTCTAGAGGGCATTTGATATGAAAAAGAACACGTGAATTTCTGCAAAGCAAGAAAAATCCAAATGAAGAAATTAGAAGGACTTTGTATGAAAATAAATTCTTTTATACAATTTCAATGTTATCGTGTACTTATTGGTGGTATTCTGTACATGAAGTTTCATCACAGAATAGAATCTTGAGAGAGTTCCTTTAACTTAACCCTCATATGAGCTTTGGTGAACTGAGCTTTGCTCATTTCTCTTATATAATATAATGATGTTTATAGTAAATGGATCATTTTCTTCTTCTTTTTAAAGAAAAAAAAAAAAGTCCAAAGTAAGGAGAAATCAAAAAATGAACTTCTTCTTTAACATATTTCTTTTTTTTTTTCCCCCCTCAAGGGGACTTTTTCTGTTCAGATTAGCATGTTTTAAAACTCATATCTGAGCTGCAGTACCAAGAGATTACCACCCTCAGGGTAATCAATGACTAGTCTGAGAGCTGTACAGGAAAGCTTCATTTGCTTCAGTCTTTCAAGAAGGCTGCTGCAGAGGAGGCCAGACACCCATACGAGCCCCTTGTCCCTGAGAAACTCAATGCTGCTGGGTGCATCTTCTGTGGATGCAGAACTTGAAATGGAGATAATGCTGCTTACCTGTGGATAAAGACAGTGTCAGCTTCTGTACCATGAATTAGGGACTGTACAATCAGACCCAGCCTACTGCCTAAAAGAGTATTTCTCACAATTTTCAGGGCAAGGTGGCTGTCTGCTTTTATTATGTGTCTGCCGGTAGAATATCCTATCTAAGCATGTCCAAGAATGGCCTGCACATAAACTGAATCCATAATCTGAAGATGCGGGGCTGCAAATTGTCAGTGACTGCTAGAAATGTGGGAAAACGGCCAGGTGCCTTTCTTCGTTGACTCTCAGAAGGGTCTCCGAAGGGTCATACTGCTCTGGGCTTCTGTACTGAGCTAAGAGAAACACCATCTTAGAAGACGGGTGCTTGGAATGGGAGTAAACAATATCAAAACAAAAAAGTATATTTATCTTTCTAGGTTTCATCTTTATACAGTGCAGTGGCCCGATATCAATTGGAAATGTTTGCTTAGACAAACACACACGGAAAAGACTGAGAGAGGGAGGGAGAGAAAGAAAGAGACACAGAGAGAATGTGTGTGTGAGAGAGAGAAAATGTGTGTCTGTGTAAGAAAGAGAGAGAGGAAGAAAGACTCAGGCGATTTCTTTATCCACAGCATAAAAACAGAGCTTTTTGACAAATCAGCTTTCCCTTGGCAAATGCTGTATTCATCCTCACATTTGTCTTACTGTTAGGAATTACTTTGGTAAACTCCTTTATTTAGGTTAGACATCATGAATTAATCGATCTTTTAAAACGTTGTAGAGTACGATCATGGTTCTTTGCTTCTTGAGTTGTTTATTCTAGACATCAGTTTGTCCATCTTCTCATATCTTCCTTAAACCAGTGTGAACCCGACTCCCTGGGTGGAATTCTCTGTAAGCAGCTCTAGAACAGATGGACATGTGTGAGGCTCATGGGCTGATGTATCTGCACATGACTATGCGTGTGCTGATTACATCATAATGTGCCTTCATGGGGGAAGGACACTTATTAAAAGCTAAACATTTGTTATTGGTGGTTGTAAAGGCTCAGGTTTGCCTCATTGTGCAAAGGTTTTATTTGAAATGGCGAGTCTGCAAATATTTACATTATTACTGGGAAAGCCAAACAAAATGAGATTTGTGATATAAGTAATATAAGCACATTTTTTATTTTAATAAGCTTATACTCCAGGCAGATATATTTAAGTATAATGATCCTTCTAAGTAAAGCAGTAGTTTATTTTCCTTGCCAGGAAACCTGTTTGAGATCAATCTTGAATATCACGCATTTTCTTTTTACCTGTATACTTTAGTATCTCAGTTTTGTTTAATGACATCACATCTATCCCTGACAAATGTCCTACTTTTACTGTTATTGTCTAGTATCATTTCAAAAATTCTAAAAAAGAAAATAGCCTGTGGAATAGAAACTCCTAGAATCTCTAAAATGAAGGCATTGTTTTGGGGTTATATTTGTGTCCTGTCTTAAATCACTTTAAGGAGTTTGAAAATAAAATTTGATAGGTTTGAGATAAGGTTGTATTTCTATTTCTCTTGTTTAGATAGTGTTTGTTTGGAGTGATCTGGAAAAGAACATAACAGGAGATGGAAGAAGGTAATTAGGGAGCAGAAAACAGCATGTTAGGGTTTCTGGGAGAGAAAAGGAAATAAAGAACCTGGGTCTAAAAAATCTACACTGAACAAGGGTTATAAAAGCCAGTTAACAGTGCCTTGGGAGGTTCCTCTTATCTGCCCATCTACTATCTCAAACCATTATCTTTGGGTGAGTTCCTGCTACAAAACAAATACTGATAAGGGTATTATTGAGGAAAACTAGAAAGAATAAAATGAAAAGAAACAAATTTTTGAGAAATCTCACTCTGTCTACCAAATTCAACCACTATAAAATGGAACATTAAATTAGGTCGTATTAGACATAAAATGCTTTGTATGCAGCAAAATACTAGAAGATGAAAATGTTAAGTGGAAACAGTTAAGCAGTAACAATAAAAGTTTTCTGAAAGCATCAAGAATATCATCTCCCAAACTCTGTTACAGAATACTTTGTTGTCAATAAATTGCTATCTTCAATGAAATGAAATAGTGTTGATACCCTGTCAAGAGAACAGGATGAAACTTGAATATGAATATATTCATTATTCAAATAACCAGGAGTTAGAGCACTTAGTGATAGATAATCACTGCTGTGGACCTTTTTATGCTGACCAAGATGCAAATTACTTAACCAGACAAGATTACAGAGGATCTGTGCTTAATAGTTATGCTGTGATACATTTTTTTTCACTTTATATTTGAGAATATCCCCTCTAAAAGATATAATGCTTTTAAATATATTCACTTAACTGGAGATTTGATCACATCGTTTCATTTGCCACTCAAAAATAATAAAAATGAACTACTCTTTAAAGGCAGTTCACCTTCCCATTTAGGAAAATGTTCAAAATCTAGTCTGTGTTTTTGTGTGTTTTTGTCAACTCCATATAACTGCTCATAGCAAAAGCTAAACAAGATTACTGCGTCCCAACTACCAGAGGATAAAATCAATTTATCATCCATTTTAGCAAAAGCCGTGGAGTTTTATAAGTGATTAAATTGAAGGAAATGCTTTGGGCAATGTAGAAATAGAGCATCTCTTGATAAAATTATGACCGAGGTTGTCAAGTCTGCGGTAAGCCTGTGATGCAGTTAGGCAGGGTCACCTCCTCTGGGACCCTACTTACAATGACATTTTCTTATGTTTGACTTGCCCCTGGATCCAAAAGAAGAGACAGCTTACTTAATAAAACCCCTTGTTGCTTTCCTATTTCCATGTTGAATAAGTAAGAAATATATTGCATGCTGATTGCTAAGTAAAATATATTCTGGCTGGCCACATATTGGAGACAGAAATTCATGAGTCTGGTGAAGTAGAGAAAAGTCAACAAGATTAATTCAGGGAAACCATACATGTCCTGGCCTTGCATGTGATACTCAGTTACCTTCTGACCTTAGAGGAAGCACTTTTACTCTTCTTTTTTAGATTCTTCACTGCAAAATAATGATGTTCTGAGCCATATGAAAGAGTCCTGCCACCTATAATGTATCATTCCTTTCTGCTTCAATGAAAGTATTAACAGACAATCCTTAAATTTGTTTTGGATTGCTGAGTATTTTCAAGGATGAGAATGGCATAGAGATAAGATTATGTTAGTTATTTGAAATGGAATGGTAGCTTGTAAAATGTTTTATTTCCATTTGCCTTCCAAGAATACTTACTATGTGTGCAAAAATGTAAACAAGGGAGTGAAGAAAGTTAGGGAGGAGAGGAGAATGAAGGCATAGGAAATATACATTTATAGGTGCAAATGCTAATACACAATTGACTTCTTAAAAGTAGAAGTAAAGCTTATGCTTTTCTTGTAAAGCTTATGGGTACCCGTTCACACACACAATATGAAAGCACAGGAAAGTTGAAACAGAAAGCCTTTTATATACTTAGTTTGTTGAGTCTTAAAATTTTGCTTTTTATGATACATCTCACCATTTACCAAACAGAGGTAAATACATTGAAACCAATCCTGCCTGACTCAGTTCAGTTCAGTAGCTCAGTCGTGTCCGACTCTTTGCAACCCCATGAATCGCAGCACACTAGGCCTCCCTGTCCAACACCATCTCCCGGAGTTCACTCAGACTCACGTCCATCGAGTCAGTGATGCCATCCAGCCATCTCATCCTCTGTCGTCCCCTTCTCCTCCTGCCCCCAATCCCTCCCAGCATCAGAGTATTTTCCAATGAGTCAGCTCTTCGCATGAGGTGGCCAAAGTACTGGAGTTTCAGCTTTAGCATCATTCCTTCCAAACCCTGCCTGACTAATAGCTATTAAAAACAAACTAAACCTCAGTGGCTCTGTTTCTGTCCTGTGATTATGAAAGATTTTATGGGAGAACAATTGAAATAAAACAAAGAAAGCACAACCAAATAGGAAATAAATAACCCATATGAATTTTGTGAAGCTAGAAATGTCATAAAATACCCCATGGGATCTTCACTGAATAGTTCTGTCCTCCAAGGATCTGAGAAGCTGAACAGCGCATATTGTGGTCCTGATTTTTATTTATTTCATCCCCTAAAAACCATTCTTTTTCCAATGTCAAAGTCAAGCTCAAGCACTAAGCCTTTGTCCACCAGGACCTTCACAGGTTTTACCATGAATTTCATGAGATAGAATGTCTGTTAGAAGATGGTGTTTGAGATAACAGGCTAATGAGCATATTAGCCACTGAAGTCTTTAAGAAAAAAAAGGAAGTAAATAGTGTGTTTTTAGTTTTATCATACCCTGTATAGTTATCCCCTTCATGGATCACAGTCTTTTTGTGGTGAAAGGGCTTGTGTAACTCAATGAAGCTATAAGCCATGCCATCCAAGATGGATGAGTCATAGTGAAGAGTTCTGACAAAACATAGCTGTGTGCTGAAGAATTGGTACTTTCAAACCATGGTGCTGGAGAAGACTTGAGAGTCCCTTGGACTGCAAGGAGATCAAACCAGTCAGTCCTAAAGGAAATCAGCTCTGAATATTCATTGGAACTACTGATGCTGAAGCTCCAATACTTTGGCTACCTGATGTGAAGAGCCAGCTCATTGAAAAAGATCCTGATGCTGGGAAAGATTAAGGGCAATAGGGGAAGAGGGCGACAAAGGATAAGATGGTTAGGTAGCATCACTGACTCAATGGACATGAATTTGAGCCAACTCTGGGGGATAGTCACGGACAGGGCAACCTGGTGTGCTGCAGTCCATGGGGTCACAGAGAGTCAGACGTGACTTAGCAGCTGAACAACAATATATAGTTATGTCATCAAATTACAGAATACCTGCTAATACATCTTTAGTACTTTAGTTATAATGAACCTAATGCCATTTCCCTTTACAAGGGAGACATTCAGAAAATGCCCATTTGAATTTTACAGTGGGCATATCCTTTAGTGAATGCCTACTGTGTATGAATTACATTGTATATAAAAATCTCTTTTCCTCTTCTTAATGATTCTGTGAAGCTGGGATTTTTGGTATGTGCATATTTTATAATTGAGAAAACTGAGGCTCAAAGTGAATGCTGTCTTAGTCTCTGTTCTTTCTCTTGTGTGAATACTGTTTTAATACTTGCACATCTTTGATGTGGTCAGAGAACTCAGTCTTATGTCTGTTCTGTTTCTAAATTCTGATTGGAGTTGCATTTATTGATGAAGAATAATAAATATTGAAAAGAAATCTTAATTTAGTAAATGCCCAGCCTCTTAAAGGATTTTACTGATTTTTTTTTTTTTACAATTAGAATAGTTTATTCTTAATCTGTCATTTGTATGATATTTTATTAAGATTTCAGTATAACATATGCTCCAATTTAAATTTGACAGTCTTCCATATACTATTTGTTAATAAACAGTGATGTAGGGTCCTTTTTCTTTCCAGTAAACAACATTTTCCTTTCTTGAGAAAAGCCAACAATTTCAGCCAACTTCAGGTTTCTGAGTACCTCATTTATAGTGGCCCACCCAAACTTGTCCTCCTAAATAGACACCCCATGGTCCATATCCATTCTATACTTCCAGCCCTTTATCACAATTATCACCTTTCCAAAGTTCATCTCTACCTCAGAAAGAGAAGATTGTGTCTTGTTAAACTGATTGATACTGAAGAATTCATGCCTTATAATTTCTCAGATTCCCCTTCCAAAGTCATATGCCTTTTTCACACACAAAAAAAATTATTCAAACACATAAATATATATATGTAGTCATTACTCACTGAAAGTAAGGTACCACACTGCTGTTAGAATGAAGAAGCAGAAATAAAATGAATTACACGTTTGTAAGATATATTAAAGGTAGAAAGTAATAAATAAATGCATGCAGTTGATGCAGGTAAGAATTGAGTCAGTATTAGCAGGGATTACTGATATCCGGAGATGATCTTGGAGAACCATATAGGGGCAGCTGGTATTTGGGTTGTTTACAAAATATAAAGGATCTGGAAATTTAAAGGTGAGGAAGAATATTTGAGGGGACATATAGGATGAGTTTGCCTGTACCACAGGCACATTTACCCACAAAGAATTAGATTTCAGGATTGTGATAAAAGAACTGGGAGAATGCTTGCAAGCATTTCTTACAGAAAAACATTCAAATTTCCTGCACTGTACGTTGCTCTAGTTTGCTTTGTTGATGTTCTTGAGATTTCTATATTTTAGCTGAAATAACCAGTGATTATTTGAAATCATGCTTTGAAACTAGACTGTATCTTGTGAAAAATATTACTTGTAAGATAAATCAATTGAATTCACATCACTTAAAAATTCCACAAGCTTTTTTCCTAAAAGTCAGGGACTTGGATCAAATAGTGAATTGGAGTAGGCCCCTATAGTCCTCCCCATCCCTCTCATATCCTCTGCCTGCCTTTTGTCTGTGGAAAACATTTAGCTAAAGAATAAGTTTAATCAGAGAAGTGAGAAAATGCAGAAACAAAGGAAGACAGTGGGATAAGACTGAACAATGATGGTCTGGTCATTAAGCATACTTCAGTGAAAGTGAGAGTGAAAAAGTGAAGTTGCTCAGGTGTGTCCAACTCTGTGCGTCCCCATGGACTGTGGCCCACCAGGCTTCTCCATCCATGGAATTTTCCAGGCATGAGTACTGGAGTGGGGTGCCATTTCCTTCTCCAGGGGATCTTCCCGACCTAGGGACTGAACCTAGGTCTCCCACATTGCAGGCAGAGGTTTTACCATCTGAGCCACCAGGGAATCTACTTAAGGACTTTTAATTCCTTGAGAAGAAAATTGAGTGTATTTCCATATATATTGTGTCTATATATGTTCTTTGGAAAAAGTTCTGTTCAGACCTTTGCATGTTTTTAATCGGGTTACTTATGTTTTTATTGGGTTGTAAGCATATATTTTATGTCATATATATAAAACATTTATTTCTGCTTTATTGACTATACCAAAGCCTTTGACTGTGTGGATCACAATAAACTGTGGAAAATTCTGAAAGAGATGGGAATACCAGACCACCTGACCTGCCTCTTGAGAAATCTGTATGCAGGT
>SJYQ01000969.1:418047-451507 GCA_006410935.1 Redunca redunca
ATTTATTATATTATCATAATTTGAATTGTATTGGAATTTTAATTTGGCAAGACATTCTCTCTTCATTCCCCCCAAAATGGGGTTATTGCTCATGCTGGTTGTTCATTTAGTGATTTTCCTGGATTAATTCTGTTAAGTCTGTATTCTTTGTTGTGTGTACCCCTAAGGTCTTTGCATGATTAGCTTACTTGTGAGGCAGAGAGTGGGTGAATATTTCCTTAAATCCTTTGAAACAGCAAATCTCCCAGCCTTTTCTAAGTGGCACACTGTGTGTTGAAGCATGTCATTTACAGCTCTGGAGGCTTTACTTCCTGCTTGTGCAGAGGCTGTGGTCAGTTAGTGGTGAGAAATTAGGGTCATACTCACAGCCCTGTACATGCAAGTAGCCTCTGGATTCCCAGGAGTATGATAGAGTTTTCCAAAGCCTCCTATGGACATCGTATGCCCTGGTTTTTCCTTTTAAAACTTTTGGTTACATTTTCATTAGCCTCAACTGGAGTGAGTCACTGCCCCAACTACATGAGATGTTAAACACTTGCCCCGATTGTTTATGACAAATATTCCAGGGATAGTGATGGCTGTTCAAGGACAGCTCTTAGTCAGATCTAATAAAGAAGAGCCCTAATAATGCAAGTATTTAGGACTGCCATCTAGGTCAAGCTGTGACAGTTCTCTGAGGATGGAGACTTAGTGGTTCTCTAAACCATTTTTACCCCTCCAGTGACCCAGAAGCTGCTGGTTTCCATGACTACATGATTGTGAGGCTGTAGGCTGATTCTTCCCTGGAACTGGGGAGAGGGGGAATGGAAATATGGCAAGCTGAAGTGTCACAAAGCTCAGTTCTCTTGTGATGACTCAGCCATTTTCTTGAATTAACTCTCCTTGAAGTACTGTAATCCTTACATCAATCTTTAGAGTGTGGAAAGTGTTGATTTTGAAAAAAGTTCTTTTTTTTTTTTTTGCCAGTCTTGCCCCTGTTTTTATAAAGGAGTGGATTTTAAGGTCTCTACACTGCCATTTGGGAACTGCGAAAGGAGATGCTTTTTAACTTGTCCCCAGTGAGCCACCAATTAGCCAGGTGTCCTCCCAGCCGTTAAGTCTGCCTTTCTGTCTGTGTCAGTATCATCTAGAAAGTGAGGGGATTGGTTCCATTTAGATCTTAAATATGATGACCATTGCTTAGTGACTATGAGGCATTTACAAGAATGGCCTTTTAAAAGGTATTCTATTTAAATTTCTTGACCTTCAGATTTATTTTCCAGGATTCATGACTCTGTGACTTAGTGTTTCATTTTGTCTTTGATTTTATTTGAGCATAAAAATATCATATATGCTTACTCTGGCTTTTAATATGTAATATTACATTATTAAGAGAAATAATAAATATTAAAAAGATTGCCAGTGTAGATATGAGTTACACCTTTTTGCTCCAAATCATTGTATTTTTATTAATTTATTCAATGTTCACTACAGATAGAAGTTGCAGAATGCTTTAAATTAGCAGTTAAAACTAGCTATCAAAAAAAAAGAAAAAAAACTAGATATCTTTTACATATTATTGTCAAGGTTCTGGAGAAATATAGTATCTTCAAAAAGAGGAGACATTTTAGCCATTATCTGTCAATTTAGCACCTAGATAGAGTTCAGAAGAGAAGAAAGACACAATGGTAGTCTTTTATTCTTAGAAAAAATGCCACTCTGCTATGTAGAACTCTTTTTCACGTGGTCTACTTATTAAGGCATTCAAGTAAACATTATTGTAATCTAGTATTGAATCACATTAAAATTTTATTTGTTTAAGGAAAGCTAAGTCATAAATTTACATTGTAGTTCAGTATTAGATTAATTATAAACAGGACCATGTATTTATTTAGAAAGAAATTTATAATAAATCAGAATTCAGTTTGATAATTAGAGACTTTACTCTTCAGAATCACAAAATGTATGCATATTTACAAATGACCAAAATTGTAGCCCAAAGGTACAACTTTCACAACTCTTACTCTTTAAACCTACTTACAGATACTGTTTTGGGCTTCCCTGGTGACTTGGTGGTAAAGAATCCACCTGCCAATGCAGGAGGAATGGGTTCAATCCTTCGGTCAGGATGACCCCTTGGAGAAGGAAATGGCAACCCATTCTAGTATCCTTGCCTGGGAAATCCCATGGACAAAGGAATCTGGTGGGCTCTATAGTCCATAGGGTCACAAAAGAGTCAGACACGACTTAGCAGCTAAAGGACAACATTACCACACATTCACCAAGCAGTTCTTGATCACAACACATTCACCAAGCATGTCTTGATCATCAGCCATGTGCCAAACACTAAATTTTTCACAGAGGGTATAAAATGAAATGCCGTGCTTTTTCTCAAAAAACGTTTAGTGTAGCAGGAAAGAAAGACATGGGGGTCAGAGGTCAATTATCTGCTTGTACATAGTGAACAGTGACTTCAGGCATCAGAGTCCGACACTGCATTTCTGGAATGTTCATTGTACAGTATGCTCTAACAAAACCTGAACTGTTTTACTATCTCTTTTCTGAACCATTTGCTTATCTAGTGCTACTTATAGGTGCTAAAATTTGTGTTTTGGGTCGAGTTAGGACAAAACAGCATACCCTGCAGCATTTCTGCCCTAATTAAGCCACAATGTGGACGTGGCAAAGAGTAAAGCTAAGTACTATACATGTAATAAATGAGAGATAAATGAAATCTTTGTAAAATAGGAAATGATGTCAGATTCTGCTTGGCTAAATCAGGTGGAAATTCAAGTTGATCATTCTTGTCCTAGCACAGCCCAAATTATCTCATTATTGCACATTACAGGAAAATAAGATAGCATTATACACTCTCAACCTTTTCCTCATTATATTTTCCAGAGCTCAAACCACTGCAATTTAATATGCTAAGTGATTCCTACGCAGCGTCTGTAGCTTTCAAGGACTCATGATCAATATCAAGTTCCTTTCTTTTCTCCCTCCTCCCCACGCCACTCCCCACACTGTGCAGCCCAGCCAAAAAGAGGCATTCTCCTTAAGCTGTTCTCAAAAGAATAAGAAAAAGGGATCATTTAATTGGGAACTATGGATGTAGAGCATTTTAGGAACTTTCTTCAAATGAACTGTTGGTTAAGCTAATTAATGATAACACAAGAAAGCAGTTGGTCATGATTAAATCTCAAATTCTCTTCTGCTTGAGAGCTGTTCTGAAAGGTCATTATTAATATTTAGGGAAATAAAGATAAGAAAAAGGCAAAGACAAAAGACAAGTCAGGCAGGGGAAAATACAATGATTTTTAAGTTTACTATTTTACTATATCTTATTGAAAATAGTTATGCTTTCCTTTTAATTTTATAGCATAGGAAATTTCCATATCATGTTGAAAGTACCAAAAACTGAATACCTAAGCGACTTTTTCAAAGTATGTAATGAATTAATAGGGTATGATCCCTGGGTCAGGAAGATCCCCGGGAGAAGGAAATAGCAACCCACTCCATTATTCTTGCCCGGAGAATCCCATAGACAGAGGAGCCTGGCGGACTACAGTCCATAGGGTCACACAGAGTCAAACACAACTGAAGCGACTTAGCATGCATGTATGTGCCATGGATCGCCTGGCTACTGCTAACAGATGGATTATGCCATGCTTCAGACTTGGGACCAGTATTATGATACCACACAGCATGATTTGAGGAATAGACTCTCGAGAGAATGTATTGATACATGTCAAAGCTCCTGACTGTCTACAGACAGAGACAAATTAGAAGACACCCCTACGCCTTTTGTTGCTTTCCCTATTTATGAAGGGAATCACAGCCTAGAATATTGGATATTGTCTTGATTGCTAGACAGCACTGGATTTTTAGATGCCTGATACGCTAGTGTCTAAGCCCTGTAAAGGTCTGTAGCCCCTTGTGCCAGAGCAAGGAAACCACTGGTCCCGAGGGAGACTGAGATCGGGTGTAGTCCTTCCAACTGGTGCCATGTGAGGGGGTGCCTCATTGTCAAGGCAACACAGAGTGAGCTCCATTATTCTAGGCTGTGAAAATGTGGCTGAAGAAGGCCAGTAGATTTACTCATCTCCCCTTCTTTGCCCACCTTCCCCTTCCCTAGCAAGCCTCCTTTGCTTTTCTGACAGCACTTAGCTGTAAATAAAATTCAGACAATTCTTAGAGAAACTCCACTTCAAAATCCCACTTATAATGAAAACCTCATATATATGATGCCATTTACCCTCCTTTTCAGAGAGTGGTGCGTATTATTAAATAATTATTATAATCATAACTTATTATTATGTGGTAGAGACAGAAGAAGAGGGACAGTGAGAGGTCTCACAGTTAGGAGGAACCTCTGAAGAAGACATTTCAGCTGAAAGTTGAATTACGCTTAGATACTATAAGGCAAGAGCAGAGAGAAAGAATGCAAGCTGGGCAGTCAGACAGGAAAAGGAAATTTTTTAGAGGGAAAAGAAGATGATGACTGGCCCTTGATAAGAACCAGTGTCTTCCCTTTTTGATGGGGTCTTTCTTATACNGAAACCACTGGTCCCGAGGGAGACTGAGATCGGGTGTAGTCCTTCCAACTGGTGCCATGTGAGGGGGTGCCTCGTTGTCAAGGCAACACAGAGTGAGCTCCATTATTCTAGGCTGTGAAAATGTGGCTGAAGAAGGCCAGTAGATTTACTCATCTCCCCTTCTTTGCCTACCTTCCCCTTCCCTAGCAAGCCTCCTTTGCTTTTCTGACAGCACTTAGCTGTAAATAAAATTCAGACAAATCTTAGAGAAACTCCACTTCAAAATCCCACTTATAATGAACACCTCATATATATGATGCCATTTACCCTCCTTTTCAGAGAGTGGTGCGTATTATTAAACAATTATTATAATCATAACTTATTATTATGTGGTAGAGACAGAAGAAGAGGGACAGTGAGAGGTCTCACAGTTAGGAGGAACCTCTGAAGAAGACATTTCAGCTGAAAGTTGAATTACGCTTAGATACTATAAGGCAAGAGCAGAGAGAAAGAATGCAAGCTGGGCAGTCAGACAGGAAAAGGAAATTTTTTAGAGGGAAAAGAAGATGATGACTGGCCCTTGATAAGAACCAGTGTCTTCCCTTTTTGATGGGGTCTTTCTTATACCCAACCAATGAAAAATTCTCTGAAGGGATAGTTAATTTTTAGCCTGTAGCTGAGTCCTGTGGTCACATAGCTGAAGGTTCTGGAATCTGGTGGTCTCATAGCTTTGAGAAGGTAGGCGCCAGTGGGAAGACAGAATGTCGTTTGGGCAGTTTGGGCAGTCTCAAGGATCACTGTGATTTTATTCCTTGTTTGTGAGGTTAACATAATGAGCCATTTCAACCATGAGACTCCATGTAGGCCCTATCCTTCCAGCCTTTTTGATTTAGGATAAGGGCCAAAGGTCAATCTTCCAAAACTGTTCTGTAACTGCTTCCTGCGGGTCAGGGGCGTCGTGGGGGTGAGATAAGAAAAGGCTGGAATGTGGGTCAAGGGCATTTGTGTGGGGTTGAAGTTTTTGATAATTTGAGCGAATTAGAAGTAGCTCATGGATAGTTCAGTTGATGAAATCTTGTGAGCGGTCCTGAAGAAATTTTGAAAAAAGATGCCTTAAACATGGGCCAAAAGTTAGAATAAGGGTAAGCAGAAAGAGAGGGCCTAGAAAAGGTAGGAGCCAGGACATCCAATTCCAATTGTTTAGGCAGTTTCCCCATGAATTACTGAGGTGTTGAGGTATTCTTGAGGCCTTGTTTGTCAGATCTCTTGCTGCTTCCTTTACAATGCCTGATTTGTTCGCATAAAAGCAGCAAGAATCCTCCAGAAATAGACATTGGCCTCTTTTTCTGCCATTAGAAGGTCTAATCCTCTTCTGTTTTGGAGAACCACAGCTGCCAGGGAATCTAGCTGGTTTTGGATAGTGCTTGTAGCTATTTCTTCTAGGCTTTCAGTGAGGTCTTTGAAAGGCTTGGTAGTAATTTAAAGAAATTATGAGTCCTGCAGTCCCTGTTCCAATCCCATCTGCTATTCCTAAACTGATTAGTAGAGGAATGAATTGAATCACCCACTTGCATAGGTTATGACTTTGTGGGATAGGAAGGGTCTGCTGCTGCTGCTGCTGCTGCTAAGTCACTTCAGTCATGTCTGACTCTGTGCGACCCCATGGACTGCAGCCCACCAGGCTCCTCCATCCATGGGATTTACCAGGGAAGAGTACTGGAGTGGGGTGCCATTGCCTCCTCCGAAGGGTCTGCTAGTTAGGAGCAATAGAAATATCTGGGCTAGAGATACCAGGATGCATGTTCCTGTCCAATTAGTAGAAAGACATAAATAGATGGTGGTTCCACATAAGAAAAATATTTCAGGAGTAAGAAGACAACAGCTGAAATCGATAGCAAATAGTGTTTCTGGGAACTTGTTAGTAGTCTCTGAAACTGACAGTGAACTTGCCAGTGTAGTCCCTACAAGAGGCGTATTTGACACATGCAGAAGGGAGTTTCCCTGAGAAACAAAAGGATGTCCCGCAGTTCCTGAGATGTTGTAGATGGATCGGCCTGACGGGAAGGAGAGATGTGAAGTGTGATTACAGAGATGTGGTGGTATAGTTCTTAGTGGGGGTAAGAATTGATGTATGGCAAAACCATTACAATATTGTAAAGTAAAAGAAATAAATAAATAATAAATTAAAAAAGAAAAACAGAAAGAACCTGTTGTACATGAACATCAGAGGTGGTGGGTGTTATGGAGCAGTAACTAGGCTAGATTGGAAGGTGGGTTGGGATAGTAATAGAAGCTTTAAATTTTGAGAGAAGGTCTCTTCCAAGAATAAGAGTGGGGCATTTTGGGAGTATGAGAAATGAATGGGAAAATGGGGTATCTTGAAGGGTGCAGGGTAGAGGCTCGGTTATTCATGGTATAGATATTAAACCATCAACCCATAAAGCAGAGACCTAAGAGACCTTGTTTTTTGGGGGGTAGGCAGGCATAGCAGAGTTAGTTGATGAGAAAAAAGATTGGCTTACCTGCCACTGTGAGAGTTACCCTGGAGATAAAATGGATCTTAAGGGCAATGGTGCCCTCTGTTGAAGCGGGGTCTAATCTTGTATATTTTTGTAGGGCTTCATTAACCTGGGGCTTCCCTGGTGGCTCAGACGGTAAAGCATCTGCCTACAAGGCGGGAGATCCGGGTTCAGTCCCTGGGTTGGGAAGATCCCCTGGAGAAGGAAGTGGCAACCCCCTCCACTGTTCTTGCCTGGAGAATCCCATGGATGGAGGAGCCTGGTGGGCTACAGTCCGTGGGGTCACAAAGAGTTGGACACGACTGAGCGACTTCACTTTCACTTTCACTTTCATTAACCTGGCTAGAAATTATGCCAGGTTTCCATCAAGTCCTTGAGTTATTAGCTGGAGCTTATCAAAGTTGAAGACTTTATGTTCTGCCCTTTGAAGGCCCACAATGAGGCAAGCAACAATATGATTGATTGCACACTGCCTGCCTAGGTCTCCCTGTCTGGTAATCCCGGTTGGGATCTTCTCAGGGGGCAGCCGTGATCCCTACGGGCTTAGTCTTGTCTGTCCTGTGTATCTTCATCAGCGTGCGCCTAAGAGACTTGCCATACTCATTCCTTCTCTCTGGGAGAAGAGTGGAGGAAAGGATGATGTGAATATGAATATCATGCCAGGTTAAGTCATAAGACTGGGTAAGATATTCAGATTCTTTTAGATAATTTTATGGGTCTGAAGAGATAGAGCCAGGATGCTTTTTGATTTGAGATAGATCAGAAAGGGAGAATGGGACATGAACCCGAGGAATGCCTTCTGCTCCAGCTGCTTCCTGCAAAGGGAGGAATGAGCAGGGGAAGAAGCGAGGTCCTGTGGTAGTTTCCTGCTTTAAAGTTGCTCAGGACCAGGGATAGGGAGGGGATAGGGGGAGGTTGGGGTAGAACCTTGGGACCCTCGGGCTAGAGGCGGGGCGTGAGGTCTCAGAGCTTGCCTCTGGGACAGGCAGGGGAGGGGGTTCAGGAGCTGTGGCCATGGCCTGCACTTGAGAAGGAGGGAGGGAGAAGGGGACGTAAAGTGGAGGTCGTGGAACTGGATCTGCAGCGGCTTCAAAAGAATTGGGAGCCATAGGGGGTGGGCTGTGGTCCGAAGGGTGGAAAGAAGAAGAACAGAAATCTGAGCAGGGACTGGGAGACATTATATGAGGAGGAGGTGGCCCAGAGTGGGCTAAGAGTATTTGAAAAGTAGAAGAGACTTCCCTGGTGGCTCAGACGGTAAAGCATCTGCCTACGATGTGGGAGACCCGGATTCAAATCCTTGGGCCAGGAAGATCTCCTGGAGAAGGAAATGGCAACCCACTCCAGTATTCTTGCCTGGAGAATCTCATGGACGGAAGAGCCTGGTGGGCTACAGTCCATGGGATCACAAAGAGCTGGACACAACTGAGCGACTTCAGTTTTACTTTCAAGAGGATTCACAGAGAGAGGGTTTGAGAGTGAAGAGCGAAGAAGATAAGGGATTTCTGACCACTAGCTGTTGTGGCAACAGAAGTTATCGAGGTCCCGTGGATTATTATTATCCGGAGTTCTGTTTTCTGGCCATTGGGACCTATTATCAAGTGTATTGTGGCCAGACAGTGTTAGAGTAGTAAATAAGTCTTTTTGGTCTAATCTCCTCTTGGAAGGGTTTCTGAGAAGGCATCCTAGAGGAGTAGATATTGAGGGCTGAGATTAAGAATTTTCCATTGAGGCCAAATAGGAAGGTTAGACAGGGGCGAGGGAAAGCAAGGAGAAAGGTCCAAGAGAAAGGCATCCCAATTCTCAGGACCTTCTCAGAGAGGAATAATAGTCTGCTTTGAAATGGGCATCCCCTATTGCAAAGTCAGACGGGGCACACAGCTGAGGGCCCGAGGGGACTTGGAAATGAGGCGAGAGAGAGGGAATCCGTGAGGATGGGGTTTCACTCAGCCTTGTAACCAGTGGATGCAATCTGCACCAATGTGTGCATGTCAGTCCAGCAAGGCAAGTGGAGAGTCACGTCCCGGGGCTCGTCTCAGTTTCTTGGCGAGGTCTAGATTGTAAGACAAGTGCAGAGAAAAAGAGAGTGATCTGGGCAGTCAGGCCAGAAAAGGGAAATTTATTAAAGGGAAGATGAGAGGGTGACTGGCCCTTGAGAAGAGCCAGTGTCCTCCCTTTCTGATGGGAACTTTCTTATACACCACCAGTGAAAAATTCTCTGAAGGCATGGTTAATTTTTAACCTGTAGTTGAGTCCTGCGATCACTGTAGCTAGAGGTCTGGAATCCGATGGTCTCGTAGCCTTGAGAAGGTAGGCACCAGCGGGAAAACAGAATGTCGTTTGGGCAGTTTGGTCAGCCTCAGGGGTCACTGTGATCTTATTCTTTGTTTGCAAAGTCAACATAGTGGGCCATTGTAACCATGGGCTCCTTTGGAGGGCCTATCAGATACATGTTGATATTGGAGAATAGTAATCTAGAAAGATGAAACATAAAGTGAAAAAGGACAATGGCACCCCACTCCAGCACTCTTGCCTGGGAAATCCCATGGACGGAGGAGCCTGGTAGGCTGCAGCCCATGGGGTCGCTAAGAGTCAGACACGACTGAGTGACTTCACTTTCACTTTTCACTTTCATGCATTGGAGAAGGCAATGGCAACCCACTCCAGTGTTCTTGCCTGGAGAATCCCAGGGACAGAGGAGCCTGGTGGGCTTCCGTCCATGGGGTCGCACAGAGTCGGACACAACTGACGCGACTTAGCAGCAGCAGCAGCAGCAGCAGTGTCAGAAAAAGTTGAATGTGACTCAGATGTAGATGGATGGAAACGGGATCCGAAGGGGGCTGGGATGGAGGCATGGCCCAGATGATGGAAGATTTGGGAGCAGGTTAGATTTAATTCTAACAGGAGTTGGAAGCCACTGGGGAGAGGTAAGCAGCTCAGTGATAATAATAGGATCTGTGTCTTAAAGTTCACTTTGGCAGCCTTGTAGAAAAAGGACTGGTTAATGGGCAATAATGGAAGCTGAGGGGTGACCCCTGAGGCTCCAGAGTTAGTTAAGAGCACAAACAGCAGAGAGGAGGGAGGAGAGAGGCAGATGGGAGAGAACTGGCCTGATTTAAGACCCTTTGGAGGACTGCCAGATGATCTGTGTACTGCTTAGCAGCTGCATAATGACCCGTTGTATGAAAGTACCATGACTTATTTAGAATTGGAAGGGGTAACTTAAAATCTGAGTAATCAATATGTATTCTGAAATCTACTATTGAGTTCCTATTCCCCAAATTGCCTTCTTTTACATAATTGGGACCCTGTGAATATCCATTGAAAGGGACTATGGTAGAACCCTTACTGTAGTAAAGAATATTTTAGCCATCCTAACTTTATAAACCACACTCTGTAACAGTACAGTTTTCATTTTTAAAATAATATGGTTTATGAAGAGCATTTTGTGTATCATTCAAATACAGAATAGTCTTCATATATATTAACATGTGTATTAACATCGCTATAGAACTTAATATAAATTTTCACGTTTATACTGGAGTAAGAGAGACTTGAAATGTCAGAATATCTTGTAGGAATCAGAGGTTATTTGATAATTAAACCTCTCTTTGGCTTTAATTCAGATTTAAACTCAGGCGAATGTGAATAACTTAAATAAACCCATAAAAACTTTGGCTATGTAATTCAGAGCTCAACCTAAAATGAAAAGTTATGCATCCAGTAAATTTTTCAAGAGGCAGTTCATTTTTATGCTTATTATTAACTTTCATTATATTCATTAAAATGTTCAACTTTATCCTGAATCGCCTAAATCTTCCATGAGCTCTGCATGTGGAAAATAAGTTGGCAGATGCTTAATTTGGAGAAATTGCTTACTTTTGCATAAAACTAATTTTTGTAAGAGCCAGGGAAATATTAGAAGAAATTATTTATGTGCCTAAAAATTCAAACATTTTGGTTTTGAACAGAGGCATAAAGAGAATACATATCATATACTTTGGAAGAAAGCCTCAGATGTGTGAAACTCAAAAGGAATGAATAATAGCAACTTATTTGCTGGGCAGGAGTCAATCAATTCTCACTTATTTAATGAGTTAGGAAACAGAATGAAGGTGGGGTAATTTTCAAAACACATCATCCACAGTCCTTGTTTACAATATAATTTACCTGGGAATACAAGGCCACACACTGATGTCTTGGTGACTTGTATGTGCTATTCTTTTTGCATGGAATGCCCATCTTTACCTTCTTGGACATCCAATTACTAATGATCTTTCAATTTACTAGTGTCATACCTGTGAAGCTTTTCATTCCACATCAAATAGAATTGATTATAAGCCTTAGTATTTATCCTTGTTTGAATACACATTTGCATTTCTGTGAGACCACGAGGTCCTCAGGGAGATGACTGTGTCACAAGTGCCAGGTATCATGTTTGAAACACTGTTAGGCAGAATCCATATGGATTATTGGTAACCGACTAATAATAATGCAAGGCAGTCTATGATTTCTTCTGAATATCTGATACCGCTAAGAAGTGTTTTGGGAATTTGCAATTCTAAAATGGAAGAGTTTTCAAGAGTCTCCATGCCTACTAGTTGAAATATAATCCTTTGGGTAAATCATTAACCATCTGAGACTGCACTCGGCTCAAGAGTAAATCAGGCTGGGGAGAGCCGGTAGATGGGGGAAGGAGGATGGATGGGGGAAATCATCAAGACGCTTTCAGTTCTACTTGTCCAAGGCACTACATTTCAAAGTAGGAATTGTGAAAATAGGTCTGTTAGGTTTAGCACTATTACTTGGGGATCTAAGGGTTAAACAGTAAAGTCTGGCTCAACAGAATATATTGGATTGAGGTATTTCTTACATCCAGTCAACTCTTCACCACGTGCGTTACAGAAGGAGGTTTTAGAGTTATTTTTGCTTGCTTATAATCCATTTGAGTTCATTGTTGCAGATTTTCTGATGTTGACTTTAAGAAGTGAATTGAAATGTAGAAGAAAGCTAGAAATATAGCAATTTAAGGACTAAAAGTCAAACAGTAAATGAATAAAAGGGGAAGATATTTACTGAAGCATCTCACTGATGATACTGGAAAATCTGAAGCTAGCATTTGTGTAGTGCATACATATGCAATCTGTTCTGTGGTTTATAAATTCATTAATTATGAAACTCCATGAATTAAGTATATATCAGCATAACAGAATGCGTCTCCTGTTAATATTTTGCATTGTTACCTTTGCAACTTCTCTGAGAATTCAGGGAATTGTATGGGAGAATCTTAAAACTTGAAACCGCTAAAGTGTATATAAAAGCCGTACAGAATGAGTGAATAAGGTATATTAAAATATATTAAACACACTGGTTCTTTTTCTCAAAGACTCTCAGCCTATCAAATGAATGTTAATCTCTTTCATCTAATAATTACCCATGAAGACACAAGCAACCATTTTGCATACTTTTTATATTTTTCCAGTTTCTGCCAGTTTGAAATCTCTGATAAGAAAAGGAAAGGCATAAGCTAACTAATTATGTTGACAATAATGTTATAAACTTAGGCAAAATCTATTGATTTTCATCTCCCCTGTGTATCTAACTTCATATTTAAACTCTGTTATGTGTACAAATATATCTTAAGATACAAGGATTGCCACTTTAAGATTAAGACACATACCTGTGAAGTCAAAAATGACGTCCATCACTGTGAGGAGAGATAATGCTGGATATTCAACAGATATGTGTTGAATTAATTGAATGAATGTAGCCTCTTCTAATTGGATAGTGAGACTGGTATGGACTCTAAGCAAGGAGACTGCAGAAAGTAAAAATTTTGTGAGGAAAATAAGGCAGTCTAATGACCTGTTCCAAACCATAGTTCTTTCGTAAGCTAGAATCTCTGTTGATGAGCAAAGACTAAATCATGTTTGTAGTGAAATTGCTCCTTCCTAGCTCCTCTTTATATGAGAGGTGGAAATTGGTCATTTAATCCCAGAATCAATTCTGGTACGAAAAATTATAGTTGTGCCTCTCATAGTTAAGTGGAGAGGTGCATTATATGACAAAATGAATACATTTGTAACTTAACATGCTGTAAACTATTAACAATAGTGTGAAGGCTTCAATTAAAAAAAGTTTTAAAATTCTATTCTGGATGTTCCTAAGAAGAGATTGTGTTACTCTATTTCCTTACGTCATTAGTTCAAAAACTGAATGCAGCTGACCTCTAGGGTTGGAGAAAGCCAGAATGAAATACTAATGACGTTCTCTTATCTTTGTTCATCTTTCTAAGCTTATCTTTTAATATGGATAAAATTAGTCATTGGCTTCCATTTTGAGAAAATAAAAAAAAAAACACAAAGCTTTTAGAATTACAATATTTATGATTGATTCTCTAATTCTTTGGAGCATTGAAATGATAATAACTTTTAAAGCTGTCTTATGTGCAGTGATCCAATGTACTCCAAAAGCTGTCTTGTACATTACAAATGATGCGGTGTTTATCTTTAAACACAAAACAGGTCCTTCTTCAGATTTTCCTATCTTGATCAGGCAGAATTAAAGTCTTGGAGTCCTCTAAGACTTTTTTCTCTCTCTACATCGTGTCAATAAGCAAATTCTATCATTTAGTCTTTTTTATCAAATCCTACCTTATATATGGCCTCTTCTAGTTGCACAGCCACACATCTATTTATAAAATAACTGTTTATTGGAACCCCTTTCTTTGTTAAGCAGTATGCTGGATTCTGAAGTACAGCAGTAAGTAAAATTTAGTCATTGATCCCAAGGTCTTTAAAATTTGCTCATCACTTTATGCCAGAGCTATTCTAATTGTTTTATTATTTACTGTTATTTTAAAATTTTTACTCATTTTATTTTTAATTTTGTTGAGGTATAATTGATCTGCAACATTGTGTTTGATTTCTGCTCTGCAGCAGAGTGAGTTGGTTATACAAGCATATATCGTCTTCATATTCTTTTACATTATGTTTTATCATAGGGTATTGAAGACAGACCTTGTCATTTATCCATCCTGCTATTATTTACTATTTTTTAAACTGCTTCCGTTTTCCCTTGCCTCTATTCCATATAATCAAGTTCTTTGATCCCATAACAATAGTTGAAAAAAGAAAAGTGGCTGCTGAACGCATGTAGAATAAAATCTATACTTACATTCAAGTTTCTTCACAATATGGCTTTTAATTAGTTTCAAACTTTTAAAACCAAAATTGCTCTAATGATGCCATCTGAACATACTATTGCTGCATAGCGACCTCTGGCTCTTGAACACTTAGGATGTTGTCCTTCCTTACATAGAGGCCTTGTTGAATGTCTTATATTCTTAGCTACCCATAATTTAAAAAACCAAAAAGCCAACAGCAACAACAAACACATGTACTTAGAGTAATGCTAACTGCTTTAGCAAACCCTCAAATTTCAGTGGATTCACAATACTGATCAAGAAAAAAACTTATATTACATACACATGAGCGCAGTAAAGGTGTTTTCAGCCTCTCCATCATAATTTTTCTTTGGCAAAGAATTTTGTTTTTAGGAACTGCTTGGTGTCACCTGACTCGCAGTGCCTAGATTTCAAAAATGTTGTGAGCTTCTTGAAATGCCCTGCCCCTGTTCTATCTTCCTTAAAAGCTTGAAATTGTGCATAACAACATTTTTCAAAATGCCCATGGCTCCTCCTGGTCTCTTACTAGACTTCTCCCTTGGGTCACCCTCCTGGAGGAGGAAATGACAACCCACTCCAGTATTCTTGCCAGGAAAATCCAATGAACAGAGCCTGGTGAGCCTCAGTCCATGGGTTGCACAGAGTTGGACATGACTGAGCGTACACACTTGGGTCACCCTGGCTCTGAGAGGCATGGGGCCATCTGCTCCTGGCACCAAACACCACCTCTACCCACACTGACGTTACCGGATGTGGTGGTGTTCCTGTGGGGAACTTTTGGGAGACTTCTAGATTCTCATGTTCCAGTTAGGACTCTGCCGCTGATACCGTCTTTTCTTCCGGTTCCTCAAAATTTGTCTGAGGTTTTAACAATCTGCTATAAAACTTGGCTTTTAAAATCCCTCATCTCTCCCCAGTTTAGGAACACGTGAAGCAGTAACAGGAAAGAGAAAAGATGGCAGATTCGGCTATTTCCCAGTTGTTACTGCTTACGTGATCTGCAGTGTGGTCAGAGGTTGGGCAAACTTTTTCTGTCAAGGACCAAACTAAATATTTTAGGCTTTTCAGTATGTAAAGCCTTTGTCACAACCACTAAACTCTGCCATTGTATCATGAGGGTAGTCATCACAGAATGTAAATTAATGAATGTGACCATGCCCAGATCATTTTATTTACCAAACAGGTGGTGACTTGAATCTGCTCTGCAGAATATATTTTGCTGGCTCCTGGTTTATAAACTTTGAATTTGGTACAAAGCAGCTCTTCCACTCAACCTTCCCCCCGCCCCGTCAGGAATTTACAATAGCAACTTGGAATGCTTTACTTTTTTTTTTGTCTCTGTTATTTATTCTGCTATAACCTCTCTAAGTTAGTTATCAGTCTCTCAGTCATGTCCGACTCTTTGCGACCCCATGGACTATGGGATTTAGTCCATAGCTAAATCCAAGCTCTGTCCACGGGATTTCCCAGGCAAGAATACTGGAGTGGTTTGTCATTCCCTTCTTTGGGGGATAACCACTCCAGAAGGTCACAAATAGGGAGGAAGATCACAAAAAATACCAACACAAAATAAGCATTATCTGATAGCAGAAGAATATCCCTCTCCCTGTGTTGAAAACAGGAATTACTGTATTTCTGGGCTTCCTTCATAGCTCAGTCAATAAAGAATCTGCCTGCAATGCAGGAGACCTGGGTTTAATTCCTTGGTCAGGAAGATCCCCTGAAGAAGGAAATAGCAACTCACTCCTGTATTCTTGCCAGGAGAATCCCTTGGACAGAAGAGCCTGGCAGGCTACAATCCATAGGGTTGCAATAGTCAGACATAACTTACGAAACCACCACCACCGTATTTCTGTAGACAACAGCCCAGCTATCAGATACCTATGGAAAATCAGTCATATTTAGATCCAACAAATATTTAATCTAATTTTCAGCCATTAAAAAGAATACATTTGAATCAGTTCTAAGGAGATGGATGGAACTGGAGCCGATTATACAGAGTGAAGTAAGTCAGAAAGAAAAACACCAATACAGTATACTAACGCATATATATGGAATTTAGAAAGATGATGATGATGACCCTGTATGCGAGACAACAAAAGAGACTCAGATCTGTAGAGTGAACTTTTGGACTCTGGGGGAGAGGGAGAGGGAGAGGGTGGGATGAGATGGGAGAATGGCATTGAAACATGTATACTATCATGTAAGAAACGAATCGCCAGTCTATGTCCGATGCAGGATGCTTGGGGCTGGTGCATGGGGAGGACCCAGAGAGATGGTATGGGGTGGGAGGTGGGAGGGGATTCATGTTTGGGAATGCATGTACACTCGTGGTGAATTCATGTCAATGTTTGGCAAAACCAATACAGTATTGTAAAGTAAAACAAAATAAAAAAATAAAAACCAGCCACCACTTCCCAACTGAGGAAAATCAGGTTTAGAAAGATAAGGTAGACCTAATCATGGGAAATATTTCACAAATCTAAGGTGTGAACTTTGGTCATCTGCTTCCAAATCTTGAGCTAACTACAAGAATATTAGATTTAAAAAATTCTAAAACACACTCACAGGCTTTAATTCTCTGTTCCTTCTTCAGAACCAAAGAATTCTGTAGCAGAGGCAATTCTTAGTCATTGTAAAATGCACAAATGATGACATCTCTCAGTTTTTAGTAACAAATAGTAAATTCATGTAATTAGCATAGTCATTTGATTTAATAGTGAAGTGTTAGTTGCTCAGTTGTGTCTGATTCTTTGCAATCCCATGGACTATAGCCTGCCAGGCTCCTCTGTCCCTGGAATTTCCCAGGCAAGAATACTGGAGTGAGTCGCCATTCCCTTCTCCAGGGGTTCTTCCCAACCCAGGGATTGAACCTGGGTCTCATGCATTGCAAGCTAATTCTTTACCATCTGAGCTTCCCCTGGACAGAGGAGCCTGGTGGACAGAGGAGCCTGGTGGGCTACAGTCCATGGGGATCACAAAGAGATGGACACAACTGAGCAATTCCCACTTTGATTTTATTCCATAGAGCACATTGTAAAACCGAACCACTGTACTCTCTTCTTTTCGATAATTTTCAGATGGCTTTTAAGAGCCAGCTTCTCCTTCTTCAAAGGTCGTCATTCTTCCCTCAAAGAAGAGGGCCATTTAGTGAGATGTTTGCAGTAGATAAAATTGCCCAAGTTAATGTTTCAGCATTTCTTTCCTTGAGTGAAAACGGAGAATGATGTTCTCTGAGATTATGAATTCCTATTCAGAGAGATTATTGAAGCACCTGTTGTTCATAAAATACTCTGTCATACTGGAGACAAAACTATCAAATGTTATTAAAATTTCGTTATTTTAAGTCAGGCTGTAGATTTCCAAAGGGAAATAGTGAACTTCAGTGTTTTAGAGCTTTACATTTCATTCCCAAAGCAGGCGTCAGTGTTTGGCCCACACCACTAGTGTGCCATAACTATGTGCCTGTATGCCAAGCCACTTCAGTCGTGCCTGACTCTCTGCGTGATCCTGTGGACCATAACCCCCCAGGCTCCTCTGTCCATGGGATTCTCCAGACAGGATTACTGGAGTGGGTTGCCGTGCCCTCCTCCAGGGGATCTTCCTGACCCAGGGATTGAACCAACCTCTCTTATGTCTTATGCATTGGCAGGCAGGTTCTTTGCCACCTGAAAGCTCCATAACTNATATATATATCTACAGGGCTTCCCAGGTGGTGCTAGTGGTAAAGAACCTGCCTGCCAATGCAGAGAATGTAAGAGACCCAGGTTAGATCCCTGTGTTGGGAAGATTCCCTGAAGGAGGGCATGGCAGCCCACTCCAGTATTCTTGCCTGGAGAATGCTATGGACAGAGGAGCCTGGCGCTCCATTGTGTTGCAAAGACTTTGACTCGATAGAAGCAATGTAGCATACACACGCACATATATATATTCCCCCCCAGAGATGGAGAGCAGTCCATTTTTATGATTAAATTTCTTTAAAAAATATTTTCACTCGGAAACAATGTGGCTTCTTATAATTTTACTCCCCGGACCTAGTTGTCCATTATTGTATCACAGAGTGTCTATTCTCTTCTCACCAATAGCTTTCAAAATATTTAAAATACATGAATTGCCACTATCACTTCTCAGTCATATTTTTTCTAAGCTAACCCTTCTAACCTCTTTTAACCATTGTGTTACTATAAGGTTTATAATTCCTTTTTGTCATTATAATGTTGGATGTGTAACTCTTTTTTTGTTGTTAAATCAAAGTCTTAAAAGATTTATATAAAATCAAATAGAATAATACAAGTAGTGTGTGAGGATGGCAAAGTGGTACAAGTATGTTTTTGAACTAAATAGTAAACACGTCTTAATAAAACCTTAATAACCAGATTTTAAAAGCTTTGATAGAAACCCTGTCAAATTAATGGTTAATTATGACATTTTTCAATTAAATCCCTAAGAATATTTGTTTTTAACTTGAGGTATTATTAAGCCACCAGACTGCTAGATTCCATATTTGTGTAGTTGATTCTCTAAATATGGTACTTTCTACTTTTTCCTATTAAATTTAATTATGTTTGTTTGGCATGTGCATTCAAATTATTGATTAAAAATCGAGCCCAAAAAAAGTCCAAGAAAAATTCTGTGGCACATTTCCAGTAAGCTAAACTCCACGTGTACATCAAGCACTAACCAGTATTCCAGGCTTTCTTATTAAATCTATTAAAACTCCACCAAACTTTTTGCCATTCTGTTCACAAGAGTATCATTTGAGTCTGTCAACTGGTTCCTTGAAACATAGGCCAGCTATGTCTATTGCCCATAAGAGGCTCATAAAGAAAATTCTGAGCACTTAAAAAGTTGTTATGAATCTGTAATCCTATCACTTTCCTTTATCTCTGGTAAAATATCTGCTATCTCTCTTCCCTCAAGTCATATTAGAGAGTTTAAAAATGGGTGACAGATATCTGGGATCATCTCTTCTCATCCCAAGGAGTCTCAAGGGTAGGAACCATAACGACCATATTTCATTTTTTTCCAAGTCTGTGCCCTTGTGCAACAGCAGCTTATTTACATGGTAGCCTATCAAAGAGTCTTCGTTACTCACTGCAAATTGCTGTCTTGTCATAGAAAAGAAAAGATTTTGATTGGTGCCAAAAGAACACACTTGTATCTGACCTTTTCTTCTTTTCTTTGTGCCCTAACAATTTACATCACTCAACATAAAATAGGAATGCTCACATGCCAGAAATAAGGAGAGTTTTTTTTTTTCCCCTCACTCCAATGCCCTATAATAGAGCAGAAGGCTTTGTGTGTCTACAGTGACTTTATATTACATTTTGTGTTATTTGAACTACAGGACTCTTCGGAGATGTAAGAGGATGATAAAATACAGGATGCAAAACTTAGGTAGTTATTACACCTTAGAATCAACTGGAGAGCATGAATAGCATTTCCTTGATACAATATATTTTCATTTCTTCCACAAAAATTATTTCAAGTGAGGAGACTCTTTCAAGGGGTCACCTCGCTTCTGAGTAAGCTTTCAAAATGCCTAAATTTTCTAGTCTTTAAAAACTATTTCATTGGAGTCCCTACAAATCATACCCAATGTATAACTGGGAAGCTTTCATGTGAAAAGCATAGCAACTCAGAAACAACTGAAAATCTGTGCTGCTTTCAAGAGTAAAGAGTGTACAGGACCAGCAAGTCCTGGTGATTATTTTAGCCAGGACAAAAATGAGAAAAGTTGATCATGGCTAAGTAGATTATACTGCAAGGAGATCCAACCAGTCCATTCTAAAGGAGATCAGCCCTGGGTGTTCTTTGGAAGGAATGATGCTAAACCTGAAACTCCAGTACTTTGGCCACCTCATGCGCAGAGTTGACTCATTGGAAAAGACTCTGATGCTGGGAGGGATTGGGGGCAGGAGGAAAAGGGGACGACAGAGGATGAGATGGCTGGATGGTATCACTGACTCGATGAACGTGAGTCTGAGTGGAGCTGGTGATAGACAGGGAGGCCTGGTGTGCTGCGATTCATAGGGTCACAAAGAGTCGGACACGACTGAGCGACTGAACTGAACTGAACTGAAGTAGATTATAATTTGATTGTGATTCAGTAAAATGGAATTGTTGGGGCATAGCCTTGTTAATGCTGTGTACAGAGTTTAAAGCCCCTATTCTCACTTAACCGATCTTAAAATCTGTAATTTTCAAAGACAGAAATGAAGCTCTTTGTCCTTGTCCATCACTGGTAAAAAATATATTTTGTAACAGAGCCATGTTTACTTTTGAGAATTATTGCTGCTGCTGCTGCTGCTGCTGCTAAGTCACTTCAGTCATGTCCGACTCTGTGCGACCCCAGAGACGACAGCCCACCAGGCTCCCCGGTCCCTGGGATTCTCCAGGCAAGAACACTGGAGTGGGTTGCCTTTTCTTTCTCCTATGCATGAAAGTGAAAAGTGAAAGTGAAGTCGCTCAGTCGTGTCCAACCCTCAGCGACCCCATGGACTGCAGCCTTCCAGGCTCCTCCGTCCATGGGATTTTCCAGGCAAGAGTATTGAAGGAGAATTATTGCTAGAAGAGGCAAATGGTATAAGTGTTAAAAATGTGTTTCCATGCCAAAGTCACCAAGTCTGTGCATCAAGTGTATATGTCAGAAAGAGAATAAGAGATGGATGCTTAGCTCAGCAAGTGTAATGAAGTGATGGCAAGGGAGAATTAAAACAATCCTTTGCTTTTCCTTTTTCTAGTTATCTATCTATGTGTGCATGTTCGGTTCCTCAGTCATGTCCAACTCTTTGCAACCCAATGGACTGTAGCCTGCCAGGCTCCTCTGTCCATGGGGATTCTCCAGGCAAGAACACTGGAGTGAATTGCCGTGGGATCGAACCTGCATCTTCCACGTCTCCTGCGTTGTAGATGGATTCTTTACCACTGAGCCACCCTATATGTATTATTCATTCTGGTAGGCATTGAATTATTATGTAAAAGAAGGTTGGTGATTCATTGCCATTTCTTTGGCCCTTGGATGGTGCTTTGATGTCTTCCACTGACTGCTTCCAAGGCACCTATGGAATTGTTGGACTGGTGAAGGAACTGAGGTTACAGACGTGAGGCTTGATTTTATATCACATTTGTCCCATTGGGATATCAGCCGTCTCACCTTGTCAGTGCAACTCTTGGGTGGGAGAATGTTACTGTTTTACATAAATGTGAAACAAACCCAATATGTGTGTTTTTCTCCCTTATTTGAAAGGAAACCTATATTACTGTAGAAAATCAGGAATAGAAGTAAAACTAGAAAAATATATGAATTATTAAAGGGACTCTTGGCTTCCTCACTGGAGAAAAAAAGTACTGCTGGAATTTTAGCTGCACAGAAGTTTCTTTTTGATATGCATGTGTATGTATGAATGACATTCTTTATGATGTGCAATTATTTGTTTAAACTTTTGCTGAGTTTTGACTATTTAGCTTATTTCCAACTATTTGATGTTGAAAATCATTCTCTAGTAGACAGTATAGATGGAAATATCTAAACACATTGTGATGGTGGTTTAATCACTAAATCGTGTCCAACTCTTGTGAACCCATGGACTGTAGTCCACCAGGCTCCACTCTATAGGATTCTTCAGGGAAGAGTACTGGAGGGGGTTGCCATTTCCTTCTCCAGGGGATCTTCCTGACCTAGGGATCAGACCCTGGTCTTCTGCATTGCAGGCAGATTCTTTACCAGCTGAGCTGCCAGGGAAGCCCAAACATGTTGTGCTATTTCCTCAAATTAAATTTCTAGAAGTGAGGATTATTAAAATTTAAACATTTTAAGACTCATTACATATGTTGGCAAACAACTTGAGAAAAAAATTTGGTCAGTTTACATTGTGACCATCACTTAACAGTTGTTATGATGAATAAATTCTCTAACAACATTTTATAGGAAACCAAGTCCTTTACTCTCAAAATATGTAAGTATTTGCTTCTTTTCAGCTTCAGTTACTAGTGCGGTCTGCATAACTGCAAAAGTACCACCATTGGAAAGATATAATGATGATATTCACTACATGCTACTGTTGCTGCTGCTAAGTCACTTCAGTCATGTCCAACTCTGTGCAACCCCATAGATGGCAGCCCACCAGGCTCCCTCGTTCCTGGGATTCTCCAGGCAAGAACACTGGAGTGGGTTGCCATTTCCTTCTCCAATGCATGAAAGTGAAAAGGGAAAGTGAAGTCTCTCCATCGTGTACAACTCCTAGCAACCCCATACCTTAAAATAATGTGAGGACCACCAAGAATACTGCTTAGTATGTTTATAAGCATTTAGTAATCACCTACTTGCTTTCTAGCAAATTGTGAACTCTGAAAGCAGGGTTTGTTTCCTTGTTCAGTGAATCACTATTGAATACCTAATATATAGTAGGCACTTTCCTAGTTTTTGAGAATGCAGAGGAAGGTGGGATAGACAGCGTTCTTAATCTCATACGTGAGACAGAAATAAGCAAGGAGACCTTGTGGATATCAGGCTCAGGTTCATATATCTGGAATTCATCTGTAGACAAATGGTATTTATAGATGCTACCTATAGACCACAAAATAAGCTGATTTTGGAAACTGATAATTTCACATTAATCTTCTGATTGTCATGCTTGAAGACTGCATTTAAGTTTCTTCAAAATGAGTTATCTCTTGAAAGTTTATGCATAGAATCCCATATAAGAAATAATGAAATAAAAATAGTAGAACATTTGTCATTCTTTTCTTTTAGAGGTTAACATCAAATCATAAAACCATATTAGATAAGTGGTTAATGTCGTTGATGGGATGTTTGAACCACACATTAATTGTGATTAAATCATTTGAAATGGAATTGCTAGTTTTATTTCCATAAGAGTAAAATTATATACTTAAAGGTACTGATGTCCAGGATATATTTTTCTTAATCAAATCCTCATTAGGGAAATTTAACTCTATATTATAAGGAATAGCTTGTCTTATTTTAATCTGCTGTTATAGTTAATAATGAAAAGCAAATGAATAGAAAGGGGAATTTTATTTTTTATTATCTTCGTTCTATTCAAAATCTTCCCAGAATCTCCTTAAAGAGAGTGTTAAAAACAATGCTAGGGTACCCTGGATCCTTTTATTAATGCCTCTTAAGAAGGACTGGATGAAAAAGGATAGGGGACTTTATAGAGAAATCCATTATGGAATTAGGAGGGCCAGAGGAAAAAATGACCCAGAAAAGGTGACAGTTGATGCAAAATTTGTATAGTCAGGTTAGAGAGTATTAGTTAAAATGTTGACTTCAGAGTAAAAGATGCTGGGTTCAATTCCTAAGTTACTACGCGTTGTTCTCTCTTTGTAATCCTTAATTTTTTCCATCTGTACAGCAGGGTAATAGTCACTGTGGTTATTGTAAAAGTTAAATAAAATAAGCCATGAAATGCACTTAGCATATTGTCTGACAAATATGACTGAAGGGGTTTATAGTATAAGCCCAGAAGTAAGCATTAGCAATATGCAAGCCTTCTAGAAATCTCTCATTCAGTGTTAAGAACAAAGCATTATGTAGAACTGGGGATCAATATGGGCCATGTTTCTATTATACTAAGTGCATTTAATTAACCAAATAAGGAATAGAGAGAATTTTTTCTCTCTCCAAGTCCATGCAAACAGATAGTACAAAAGCTGTCAAGATTCATGAGAATATTATAAACCAGAGGGTTCCCTGGTGGCTCAGCTGATGAAGAACCCACCCGCCAAAGAAGAAGATTCAGAAGATGCGAGTTCTATCCCTGAGTCAGGAAGATCCCCTAGAGAAGGAAATGCAACCCACTTTGGTATCCTTGCCTGGAAAATTCCCTGGACAGAGGAGCCTGGCAGGCTATACTCCATGGGGTCACAGAAGAGTTTCACTTGACTGAGCGCACAAGCACATGCAGTGCAGGAGAGAAATAGAGATGAGGCTGGTTTGCAGACTTAGTCGATACTAATGGTATCTAGAGAATGCGTAGCCTTTCATAAGAAAATTCTTGTCAAACATAAGAGAAGTGGAAGGTCAAGATTAAAAAAAAAAAAAGTGAAATGCAGGCTGAGCCCAATTATCCTGAATGCTGACATTATCAGACTCTAGTTACAGAGTAGGAATAAAGGAGTTAGTTAGAATGTATGAAAAAGATAGCAAGAAGACTGAAGGAAGATATAAGAAAGAAACAGAAGGGAAATATCATGATATTCTATCTATAAAGAAGGGTCTGAACAAGATGTATTTTTGGTGTACCTTTTAAGTGAAGTGAAAGTCGCTTAGTCGTGTCTGACTCTTTGCAACCCCATGGACTATACAGTCCATGGAATTCTCCAGGCCAGAATACTGCCATTCTCTTCTCCAAGAGATCTTCGACAGGTATAGAACTCAGGTCTCCCACATTGCGGGCCGATTCTTTATTAGCTGAGCCATCAGGAAAGCTCAAGAACACTGGAGTGGGTAGCCCATCCCTTCTCCAGCAGATCTTCCCAACCCAGGAATTGAGCCGGGGTTTCCTGCATTGCAGGCGGACTCTTTACCAGCTGAGGAAGCCCATACATTGTAACGATAGTCCTGAAACTATAGACTAAATGAAATAAACATGAAAGTATCCTTATAGAAAAACATAGAAGTGTATCCTTTTTATTTTACTTGTACGTTTCTCATATGAATCTTCTCAGAGTCCACAGCATTTTATCCTCCTTTGAAAGATTTTAATTTTTTTTCAATATACATGTTTTCAGTTTTTCCCTGTTTGACTTATCTCACTTAGCATAACACTCTCAAGATTCATCCATGTTTTCACAAATGGCAGGGTTTCCATCTTTCTCATGGTTGAATAATATATTCTTTACCCATGTAATATGTCAACTAAATCTCAATTAAAACATTCTTACTTTTTCTGTTTATACAGAAACAGAAAAACTAGAAAGTATCTGAAAGTAAGAAGAATAAAACTAAACACCATCACCTGGTATATGACTTTATGCTTCTCTGAGAAAAAAATATTCAGGGTATGGTTTGAATCTCTGTGTCTAGAACAGAGGTTCTTTACATGGGGCCAGTACCCTTGAGATTAAATGGAAAATGTTTGGTGTGTGAGTTATCATTCTAAGGAGATAGCCCATAGCTTTCCTTTGATTTTCAAAAACATTCCTTTTTTTTTTTTTCTTTTGCTAAACTCTGTTTATTTTTATTTTTTAAATTTTTTATTCATTTCACATATGATATTTTACATGTTTCAGTGCCATTCTCACACATCATCCCGCCTTTGCCCTCTCCCACAGAGTCCAAGAGTGTTCAATACATCTGTGTCTCTTTTGCTGTCTCACATACAGGGTTATCGTTACCTTCTTTCTAAATTCCATGTGTATGTGTTAGTATACTGTATTGGTGTTTTTCTTTCTGGCTTACTTCACTCTGTATAATAGGCTCCAGTTTCATCCACCTCATTAGAACTGATTCACATGTATTATTTTAATGGCTGAGTAATACTCCATTGTGTATATGTACCACAGCTTTCTTATCCATTCATCTGCTGATGGACATCTAGGTTGCTTCCATGTCCTGGCTATTATAAACAGTGCTGTGATGAACATTGGGGTACATGTGTCTCTTTCAATTCTGGTTTCCTCGGTGTGTATGCCCAGCAATGGAATCGCTGGGTCATAAGGCAGTTCTATTTCCAGTTTTTTAAGGAATCTCCACACTGTTCTCCATAGTGGCTGTACTAGTTTGAATTCCCACCAACACTGTAAGAGGGTTCCCTCTTCTCCACACCCTCTCCAGCATTTATTGCTTGTAGACTTTTGGATCGCAGCCATTCTGACTGGCATGAAATGGTACCTCATTGTGGTTTTGCTTTGCATTTCTTTAATAATGAGTGATGTTGAGCATCTTTTCATGTGTTTGTTAGCCATCTGTATGTCTTCTTTGGAGAAATGTCTGTTTAGTTCTTGGCCCACTTTTTGATTGGGTCTTTTATTTTTCTGGAATTGAGCTGCAGGAGTTGCTTGTATATTTTTGAGATTAATTCTTTGTCTATTGCTTCATTTGCTGTTATTTTCTCCCATTCTGAAGGCTGTCTTTTCACCTTGATTATAGTTTCCTTTGTTGTGCAGAAGCTTTTAATTTTAATTAGGTCCTATTTGTTTATTTTTGCTTTTATTTCCAATATTCTGGGAGGTGGGTCATAGAGGAATCTGCTGTGGTTTATGTCAGAGAGTGTTTTGCCTATTTCTTTTTCTCTGTTCTAAAGCTAAGAAACAACTGATCTGGAGAAAGATAATTAAATATGACTAATGCATACAAGGAGAAGCTCTATACAATCAACAAAAACAAGACCAGGAGCTGACTGTGGCTCAGATCATGAACTCCTTATTACCAAATTCAGACTGGAATTGAAGAAAGCAAGGAAAACCGCTAGACCATTCAGGTATGACCTCAATAAAATCCCTTATGATTATACAGTGGAAGTGAGAAATAGATTTAAGGGCCTAGATCTGATGATGAACTATGGAATGAGGTTCGTGACATTGTACAGGAGACAGGGATCAAGACCATCCCCATGGAAAAGAAATGCAAAAGAGCAAAATGGCTGTCTGGGGAAGCCTTACAAATAGCTGTGAAAAGAAGAGAAGCGAAAAGCCAAGGAGAAAAGGAAAGATATAAGCATCTGAATNGAGAAGACTCTTGAGAGTCCCTTGGACTGCAAGGAGATCCAACCAGTCCATTCTGAAGGAGATCAACCCTGGGATTTCTTTGGAAGGAATGATGCTACAGCTGAAACTCCGGTCCTTTGGCCACCTCATGCAAAGAGTTGACTCATTGGAAAAGACTCTGATGCTGGGAGGGATTGGAGGCAGGAGAAGAAGGGGACGACCAAGGATGAGATGGCCAGATGGCATCACTGACTTGATGGACGTGAGTCTGAGTGAACTCCGGGAGTTGTTGATGGACAGGGAGGCCTGTTGTCCTGTGATTCATGGGGTCGCAAAGAGTCGGACACGACTGAGCAACTGAACTGAACTGAACTGAATGCATACATGGAGAAGGCAATGGCACCCCACTCCATTACTCTTGCCTGGAAAATCCCATGCACGGAGGAGCCTGGTGGGCTGCAGTCCATGGAGTTGCAAAGAGTCGGACATGACTGAACGACTTCACTTTCACTTTTCACTTTCATGCATTGGAGAAGGAAATGGCAACCCACTCCAGTGTTCTTGCCTGGAGAATCCCAGGGACGGGGGAGCCTGGTGGGCTGCCATCTATGGGGTTGCACAGAGTTGGACACGACTGAAGGGACTTAGCAGCAATGCATACATGATACATGTATCTTGTTTTTATGGATTCACTTCCAATGGAGTTCCTAAAGGGTCAGAAGAAAACATCCTTAAGGTCATCTGGAAAGGAAAGGGAAAGTAAAACATGTTGTGTTGGTTAATATTGAAAAATTAAATGGAAAAGAAGTTTTCTGGAGAAGAGAAAATCTGTAAGACAAGAAAAAACTTTAGCATGTGCTATAGAATGGAGCAGAGTGACAGAGAAAGTTAAAGCTTCCAAAGAAAATCTAAGAAAGTTATATTCAAAGACAAAGCATATGTATCAAACTCATGGCCTTGCAAATAATAACGCTGAAAGTTAAAGTGTTAGTCTCTCAGTCATGTCTGAATCCTTGCGAACACCTAGACTGTAGCTCTCCAGGCTCCTCCGTACATGGAAATCTCCAGGCAAGAATACTGGTGTGGACAGCCATTCCCTTCTCCAGGGAAGTTGTCCCAACCCAGGGGTTGAACCCAGGTCTCCTGTATTTCAGGGAGATTCTTTACTGTCTGAGCCACCACGGAAGCCCCTAATAATGCTGAAGTAATCTTTAAAGTTGAAAGAGGCAAATTGACTTAGAATGCCATAAAGATGCAAATCATGGATAGTTTATTTAAATTAAATCAGGGTTTTGATTATGTGAGGGGAAAGATGTAAGAAGCAAACGCAGCAGTGTCTTGTTATTGAATGAAATAGCATGGTGTCCAATTGAACAATATTGTGGACACATATTGGGAAGTAATGACTGTTTCTAGTTAAAAGAAAAAGGAAAATAAAATCCTATTCTTAGTGATTTGGGATGAATGTAGGGGAAATTGAATTTTATATAATTTAAGAAAATGACGAAAATGGTCAGTTGTAATTAAACATTAATGAATATTTAAAATGAACAAAATGACAATAAATTATACTTTGTTATTTCTTAATGTGACAATAAATTTTTAATATTCCTGGTGGCTCAGATGGTATAAAGAATCTGACTGCAATGCAGGAGATGGAGGAGATGTTGATTTCATCCCTGGGTTGGGAAGATCCCCTGGAGATCTGAGAATGGAGAAGTGAATGGCTACCCACTCCAGTGTTTTTGCCTGGAGAATTCTATGGACAGAGGAGCCCAGAGGGCTATAGTCCATGGGTTTGCAAAGAGTCAAACTTGACTGAATGGCTAACCCTTTTTCACTTTCACAGGGAAAACAGACAATTTAGTTTTGTCTTTTTCAGATGGTCAATTGGAATTTATATTTCTTATATTCTACAGTGTGTACCTCCGAACTACAGAGATTTTAATACATTCTTTATTGCATGATTCCCAACAAAAATATTTAAACTTATGTTTACCAAAGAGAACTCATTTTAACTAGTTATCAAAGAGATACAAGTTCTTTGCTTACAGTTATATGCAACTGCTTCGAGGTTTGTCCACAAACTAGCTTCTGGCTCTGAACATTTCAAACCTTCTTTTCCTCTCATTCCCATGTTCTTCTGATGATGGGCTTAGGGCCATCTAATAAAAGGAAAGTATCATGGAAGGAAGTCAGTTCAGAGCAATGTGGCCATCTCAGTGAACTGCGGTTTTAAGAAAAAAAAAAAGGTCATTTTTTCACACTTTATAACAACATACATCATGTGGAACTGTGTTAGTGCCACTGCCAGGGATCTGGAGGAGTCAGTCTTGAAGCTTAAAGATTATTTGCTTCAGTGTAAATCTACTCTTTATGTAATCTAGGCTTTATGTGGGTAAAAGAATTTGGAAACAGGCTATCCAGAAAAGTTAATCATGTTGTAAAAAAGACAAGAACAAAGTAATCAAAGGAAAACACTGAAAATGTAAACCTTACAGATTATTAAACTAATTTATATCCAGTGTTATTGAATGTGTCCATTTGTGCATTGCCCAGGGGAGAATTGCAGTTTTAAATAAAATGTGATTATTCTTGGTAGGACAGCGATTTATTACAAAGCACACAGTCTTGTGAATATAGCTATGCACGGAAACATAAGTGTAGGTTTGTGACGCATTATATTCACTCTTGCTCCGAAGCCAGTCCGGAAAATACCCCATGATCCCAGCTCCCTTTCAGAGCCCTCTCATCCCACCTCCGTGCCACCTTCCTCCCTCTTGACTCCATCTCAGGCTCCCTGTGCTCTTAGGCTTCTCTGTGTATAGGATATGGGAAACTTAATTTCTTGAGTTTCGTTGGACAACCGTGTATGCAATATCTAGCTTTTGTTTGTTTTCTTTCTGTTTCTGAGTAGGTTACTAGATATGCCATGTGGGCTAGCAGAGATTTGATCCTGTCTAAAACTTCCAGAAAGCATTAGCTCCATGACATTTGGTTCACACCAAAAAGTGTCAGTATTTTCAGAGCTATTTTGTCCTGTCCAAAATGTCCATAAGATATTTGATTCAGGCAAGTAAGTCCCTGATATTTGGGAATGTCCACAACCATTTGGACCAAATGGGCTCATGGACATTTTGGTTTTGTTTAATTTTTATTTTGTATTGGAGTATAGCTGATTTATGATATTGTGTTAGTTTCCGGTATACAGCAAAGGGATTCAGTTACATACATATACATATATCTATTCTTTTTGAGATTATTTTCCCATATAGATTTATTACAAACTATTGAGTAGAGTTTCCTGTGCTATATAGTAGGTCTTTGATTATCTGCTTTACATGTGGTACTATGTATATCTTAATCCCAGAATCCTAATTTATTCCTCCCCACCTTCCCCTCTGGTAACCTAAATCCATAAGTCTCTTTCTGTTTTGTGTTGTTTTGTTCAGTTGCTAAAACATGTCTGACTCTCTGCAACTCCATGGACTGTATCATATGCGATACATATGAGTAGTAATTCATGCATACAGTGAAATATTGTACTAAGTCACTTCAGTCATGTCCAACTCTTTGCGACCCTCTGGACTGTAGCCCACCAGGCTCTTCAGTCCCCGAGATTCTCCAGGCACGAATACTGGAGTGAGTCACCATGCCCTCCTCCAAGATCCCCTGGAGGAGGGTGTGGCAACCTACTCTCCAGGATACCCTGGAGGAGATTGGTAGAATTGGTAGAATTGATCTGAAGGCCATGTGTTTGTGGACTTTTGTTTGTTGGGAGTTTTCTTTAAATCATGGCTTCAGTTTCAGTGCTTGTGAATGGTCTGTTCCTATTTTCAATTTCTTCCTACTTCAGTCGTGGGAGACTGTACCTTTCTAAGAGCTTGTCCAGTTCTTCTCAGTTGTGCATTTCATTGACATGTAGTTCCTTATTGTTGTTGTTGTTGTTCAATTGCTAAGTCATGTCTAACTCTTCGCAACCCCATAGACTGCAGCATGCCAGGGTCCTCTGTCCTCCGCTATCTCCTGGAGTTTGTTCCAATTCAGGCAGTTCCTACTAGTAGTCTCTTATGATCATTTTGCATAGAACCAAATTTCAAAGATGTTTGGTGTGGACCAAATGTCTTGTGTATGTTTCAGACAGGACCAATTTTCCTACAAGGAAACAATCCTGAACACTCTAAAGATTTTCCTATTTAACCTTTTTTTACTCTCAAATTGCCAATTGTTTTTCTCAGTAACTAAATATTAATTACAAATCATGTATTAGACATCACTGGCAGTAACATAAACAATGACATAGTGTTAAAGAGTAGTTAAAAATGTAGTTTTATCATCTAGGAAAAATTCTAATTTTATTGGGCACATCAAACCTAAATTGAGGTTCTACTCATAAGTCACCCGTCATTTTGGATGATATATCATAAACTAATTCATCATATGTCCATGACTAAGAGTGAGTAGTTGTGTGATATCTGCAGAGAACATTTGCATTTTTTAAGAGGATGATCCAATAGCTGACTCACTGAATTTGAAGGACTCCTGGTATGAAAACAGATTTAAAAGGAGAAAATTGGGGAACTGGAGGTCTTAAAAAATAGAAGCCAAGTCTCTGACTAAAACCAAACCAGATTTTTTTTTCCCCTGTGGATTTTTTTCTCCTATACTGGAGACAATTCTCTTGCAATGTAGTTAAAGAAAGTGAAATATGCACACTGACAAAGACAGCAACAGAAACTTCCAAGGCCTCTGAGGCTTTTGGAAGAGCTGTCATGGAAGTGGACTTGGTTGACACCAAAATAACAGTGATGCAATATGAGTGCCTTTTACTTATGACAGTCTCTGCATTTATCAATTGCAAATGTGCTATGTATACAGCCAGCAATTTGTCAAGAAGTGTGTTAGAAAGGTGTTTGGCCCAGATAAAAGGGCCTGTATGTAGAAAAGTTTTGTTTCTCTCAACTATATGCTCAGTAATAAAAGAGAAGGGACAATAATATGTGTCTAATCTTTCCTGACCACAGAGATAGTTGTCCTCAGAAGCCTGGCTTCATATTTTATAAAATGCATATATAAATGACCTACAGTGATAATAAAGGCTTGTTTTCTGGCCTAGATGTAACATAAGGAAATTCATACATAACCAGTAAAATTCTATCACATTCCATCCTCCAAAGTCAACACCTCCTGTCTCTCTATACTGCATGCCTTACTTTCGAGAAAGATTCAAACAGAAGCTGAGCAGTTTGCTTCCTTCATGGTCTTAGGCAATCAGAATTTTGATTTTCTTCCTTTCTGTATCACAGAAAGGAAAAAAATTAAAAATGCTTATTTTAGAATAAAAGTGATTCTTTTTGTGTGTGTGTATGTGTGGCTGTGGCGAGTCTCCGTTTTTGCACACAGGCTTTCTCCAGTTGCCGTGAGCGGGGGCTGCTCTTTGTTGCGGGGCAGAGGTTTCTCGTTGCAAAGATCTCTCTAGTGTCGGCACAGGGGCTTCAGCAGTTGCAACACGTGGTCTCAGCAGTTGCAACCTCCGGGCTTAGAGCACTGGCAGAGTAGTTGCGGTGCACAGGGTTAGTTGCTCCACAGCATGTGGGGTCTTCCCGGACCAGAGATCAAACCGTGTCCCTTGCATTTTAAGATGGATTCTTAACCCCTTGACCACCGGGGAAGTCCAAGAATTCTAATTCTTAATGGTTAGGCATAAAGATTTTGGGGTGTAACATAAATATTTTGTACAAATTCTAAAATTCTATGTGGGTGATTGACTTAGGCATCCTATGTCCATCTTTTGTATTCACTTAGTTTGTAAAAGATACTCTTTTAATAAAAATAAATAGCAAAGATCTGTGTATATGGACACAGTAGGCTACTCTGATAAGCAGGGTACATAAATCCTTTAAAAGCATGCTTAAAAACATTTCATCTCACAGAGGTTGTGCTCCCTCTTTTGAAGTCATTCAATAGATGAGTGAGGGTGCTTATTTATAATGGATTCTAATTGTTCCCATAAAGATTTATGGTTACAAAAATTAAGGTTAAAAGAGGAAATGTATGAAAGGTCCCCTTCATCAGGAACTTTAGTGAAAAAGTAATGTGCTGTGACCATATGCAACCATTAGAGACCACATTCATTTTCCTCTTCCTCCTCCGTTCCATAACTGAGACAAAATCGGATAGGGGTAGATCCTGATTCAATCTGAAGCTCAGCCACTTGATGAAAGATTGTGATTTTGAATCATACTCAACAAGGACAGTGATTTGCACTCAAAATTATACAATATTCATTGGGAGCTGTATATTCTTATCTAAACCTCTTTCCTTTCTGCAGTTGTTTCCTGGTTAGAAGCAATGCCTGCCACAACTCATATGCATATAAGATAGAAACTTGGAAGAGAAATTGATTGTCTATGATTTAATATGGGTATTAATAATGAGTTTCCTCTCCAATTGGGATTCATGTTTGAGATTTAAGTGCTTTGGTCCGAAGGAAGAAGAGTCAGGGAGTTCATTGATTGAGCACTTTCCTCTGCAGTTTTAACGGTGTGTTAAAGGAGAGCTAGGTAGGT
>SJYQ01000969.1:451512-476254 GCA_006410935.1 Redunca redunca
GGCGGGGGGTGGTGGGGAGCGGTGTGTGGAAAGAGGTGGAAGGGAAATAAAGATGGATGAGAAAAACTACACTGATAATAAATGCAGTGCTCACTGTTCACCTAGCTCTCTCACCATCCCATCACTTAACCACCTCTTAAAGGTTGATGGCCGCCCACTCCAGTATTCTTGCCTGGAAAATTCCATGGACAGAGAAGCCTGGTGGGCTACAGTCCATGGGGTCACAAAGAGTCGTAGACGACTGAGTGATTAACACTTTACAAAGGAGAAAATGATGTATTTGCAGCAGAAAAACTAAATACTGCCCTTGCATCCGTTATCTATTGCTGTTTAAGGAAGTACTCCCAAGACATCCCTAGTCACATTGCAAAGGGACAAGGATACAGGGACGACATGATTCCTTAGACAGCTGAATCTACCACAGATAATAATAAATGTCTTCAGTGTACTGCTGCTGCTGCTGCTGCTAAGTCGCTTCAGTCGTGTCCGACTCTGTGCGACCCCAGAGACGGCAGCCCACCAGGCTTCCCCGTCCCTGGGATTCTCCAGGCAAGAACACTGGAGTGGGTTGCCATTTCCTTCTCCACTTCAGTGTACTAGTGAAAGTGAAATGAAAGTAGTGCAAGTGTGAGTCGCTCAGTCGTGTCCAAGTCTTTGTGACCCCATGGACTGTCTATAGCTCAACAGGCTCCTCTGTCCATGGGTTTCTGCAGGCAAGAGTACTGGAGTGGGTAGCCATTCCCTTCTCCAGGGAGTTTACCCCACCCACCCCAGGCTCTAGCCCAGGTTTTCCACATTGCAGGCAGATTCTTTACCATCTGAGCCACCAGGGAAGCCTAATAAGCATGTAAAAAAGAAAAACCACTGTCATTAACTTTGGAAATGTCTTTATTTGTAATCACTGTAAAAGCATATTATTTATCAACCAAGTATATGGAAACTTAACCATTAAAGTGATTCCAAGTTTGAAATTGGCTGTTTTTCAATAGTGAGTCTTGTATGGGTTGGAAAGACATTTACGTTTGGTGGGTTGAGGTTATTACCCACTTCCCCTCATGTTTAATAATGTAAGGGCTGGGTTTTTGGAGAAATTTAACAATATATAGTGCTATGTACGTCTGCAGAAATATGGTAGTAATTTTTGATATAAGAGAAATTTCGTTGGGTTCTGAAATGTACATGACAACATCTTTATCCTATCAACTTTATGGATGTTTTCTATTTAGAGGGATGCAAGGTATTTAGGAGATAAACCTGACACAGCATTGCTATCTGCTATTATAAATGTTAAATTTAAAAACTGTGTTTTGAAAATAAGTGGAAAAGGTTATCTCTGAGAGAAAGCACAGAAAAAATATGAAGATAATATAGTGCTTCACTTATCTCCTGAAGTATAATTCCTTTCTTCATCCATCAACAAATTCATTTATTTACTAAATTCTTGATAAGGTTATAGACCTCAGCTAAAAACAAAACAGCAAAATATAATAATATTCCTACCATCATGAAGCTTACAATCTAGTAGAGTTATATGTAAATAAATAAACAAATGCTATCATGTCAGATGATTTGAGTGCCGAGGAGACAGTGAAAGAAGGGGAGGGAGAAAGCCTCAGGAGTGGAGGGTTTTGCGATTTTCTGTTCGTCGCTCAGTCGTGTCCGATTCTTTGCGACCCCATGGACTATAGCCAATTAGGCTCCTCTGTCCATGGGATTCTCCAAGCAAGAATACTGGAGTGGGTGGCCATTCCTTCTCCAGAGGATCTTCCCAACCCAGGGATTGAACCCAGGTCTCCCTCATTGCAGGCAATTTCTTTACTGCCTGAGCCAGGGAAGCACTGTTTCCTATTATGGAACTAAGCCTAAATGGGAAAAGAATTTGATAAAGCATAGATCCATGTATATGCATAACTGAGTCATTTTGCTGTGCACTTGAATCTAACACAACAGTGTTCATCACCCATACACCGATATGCAATAAAAAGTTAAATAAATTAGGTGGTTTGAGAAGATGTCACCGAATAGATGCTATTTGAGTAAAGAGCTGAAAGGAATGAAGAACTAAGCAATGGCCTGAGAGAGGCAGGTGCTGGCCAGGTTGATGGAAAGCCATGAGGCCAGAGGGCTTGGGTGAGGTGAGCACAGGGGGACTTGCAGGAGGTGACCCTGGGGAGGGCTGCACAGAGGGAGGCATTTTGTGGGAGCTTCCAAAACCTACTTGAGCCTTGTCAGCCTTTTGGGCGTCACCTGGGTGATGTTGGGAAGCTATTAGAGGGACTGGTGCACAGGACTGGTACCATGTGATTTACATTCTAAAAGAATTATTCTAGCACCATGTTGAAAATAGGCAGTGAATCAAATGGTAAGGGAAGAAACATTTAGGCTCATTGGGAACCTATGACCGTAATCACTTATGCTCACTTAGTCGCCTTGGCCATAGGAATAGCAGCAGAGGCGAAAAGTGCTCTGGTACTGGAAGAATCTAGAAGAAGATACAAACTTAGCCGGTATATTTGATAAGGGCTGGGCTTCCTAGATGGTGCAGTGGTAAAGAATCTGCCTGCCAATGCAGGAGATGCAGGAAATGCTGTTTCACTCCCTGGGTCAGGAAGATCACCTGGAGGAGGAAATGGCAACCTACTCCAGTATTCATAACTGGAAAACCCCACGGACAAAGGAGCCTGGCGGGCTATAGTCCAGGGTTTGCAAAGAGTCAGCCATGACTGGGCACACACAAACACACTTGGATAGGTGCTATATTTGTCAACTTTATGTTGCAATTGCAGACCACCTCAAATATTCTCCCAGATCTCAGAAATTTACAAAAAGTTACCAAAAAAGCATTGATGTCTTGCTCAGGCAGCTGTGAGTTTGGTCACCAGTGAGTCTGCCTGACTCTGCGTGGCTCTTTCTCCTGTTTTCCATGAATCCCAGAATCCAGGTTGGAGAAGCAGTTCCAATTAGTGACCCTCCAATCTTCTTAAAAGTGGGCATTCTTCTTACAATTTGTGTGGCGACAAGGTGTCAAACACATCTTAATGCTTGCATCTCGTTAACCCAAAGCAACGTTGCCAAGTCCATGGTCTGCGAGGTGGACACAGACACTCCTCCTTTGGGGAGGACCCGATCTCTTTATGTGACAGAGAAGGGAGCAAGTCATTGGAAACCATAATACAACCTGCCTCATCACAGACTAAGAGAAAAATCTGGTTCTTCTGGTTGACCTGAGCAACCAGCGAGAGTTGTGGTCCACTGAGATGGGAAAGACGATAGTGGGAATAGACTTAAAAATATATGTTAAAAATGATAATGACAATGTCACGTTATTTGTTATTTTAAACATTAAAAAATTGTTGTGAGATATAGAAAATATATTATTCTGGATGTCTGATCAGTTGTAAAAAGACCACAGGATAACCAAGGTAGTAGGTCATTATCATTTGAAGTGAAATAACTACACAGTTCAGCACAATTAACATGGTGTCATGGAAATATCTGCCTTCGTAAAGGTGGCCCATTTCAAAGTCATATCATTGTTATTCACAGATCATCAGCTGCATGCAAGGGACAGTGATATTGAAGCAGGCTTTCACTTCACAACTTAAAGAGTCATAAATATTGCTCTCCGAGATAGAAATAGAAAGCCCATATAAAACTGCACAGAATAATTAGCAAGGAACTTATCCCTTGTGTGCAAGTAGTGTTTTGCAGCCTTTGTGAAAGTCCTGTTTTACGTGTTTCTTACATCACTTAAGTCTGCTGCTACATGGGTTTCTGAAGAATGAGGGAGGGTTGATCAGGTTTTGGCAGAGATCAGCAAAATTTGCAAGCATTTTAGCCTCTCCATCAAGACTCATAAACTATTTTGGAAACTACAGGACAAAAAAAACAACAACAACCCATCCAAGCAGAAAATTAAAAATCAATCTGTCAGTTCAGTGGAACTCAACCTTTGCTAGGCTGCAAATGCTGGTAAAATGGTTAAATATCCATTCATGATTACTCAAAGACACAAAGCTATGATTGAAACATGAAAAAAAAAATATACGTATAGGCTATGGGAGGACTGGCAGAGTGGAGGAGAAAACAGGGTTAAAATGTGCAGCTCATAGAACAGTGTGGGGCTTGAGGCGTGTTTGTTTTTGTTTCTGGTTTGTTTTTAAAGTAGATTTCTACCAACATGCTGAGAACCCTGCATTTAAATGTGATGGGATGGAGAAGGGGGTTAGTTCCCGGAACTGCTGTTGCTCCAAGGAGGGAGCAGTTCTTTTTTTTTTTGATGTGTGTATATATATATATTTTAATTAATGATTACTAGTAAGAGTTCTCGGGGAAGACAATGGCACCCCACTCCAGTACTCTTGCCTGGAAAATCCCATGGGTGGAGGAGCCTGGTAGGCTGCAGTCCATGGGGTTGCTAAGAGTCAGACACAACTGAGCGACTTCACTTTCTCTTTTCACCTTCATGCATTGGAGAAGGAAATGCAACCCACTCCAGTATTCTTGCCTAGAGAATCCCAGGGACAGAGGAGCCTGGTGGGCTGCTGTCTATGGTGTCGTACAGAGTCAGACACGACTGAAGCGACTTAGCAGCAGCAGCAGCAGTAAGAGTTAGAGGAGATAAAGGAATATTACAACTTGATGAGTAGAAAATAAAAGAATTTGTACAACTCCCTTAAAAAAAAGGAAACAGTTATTTATCATTTAAATTTATATTTATACTATGTGGTGACAGATTTAAATATCTGTAGAAGTTCCAGTAGATACTAGTAATGTTCAAAAATAATTTTTTTAAAGTACATGAAACTATAAAGATACTCTTTCAGTTTCACAGACGGTCAAAGTCCATCTAAGAATTCTGTGCATGAAAGCTGTCCTTTTTTTCCTGTTTTTGTGTTCTAATGTCTGCCTAAGATTGCCTTTGAGCCCAGAGTTGTGCTCATTTTCTCACTTGATAATATAGTTGCCAAAGTCAGCAGTTGCATGACTCAAGAGATGTTTGTTGTGTTGACTGTCAAATTCTTACCAAAAAAAAAAAAACTGATGATGAGATAAAGCTAAGTTTATTAGGTGTGCAGCACTAAAAGAGAGCATTACCTCATCAGTGCAGTGTCTTGAGGGGAGAATTTGGAGGAGGATATTTATAGAGGTGTCGGTGTTGGGCTGAGTGATTTTTAAGGTTGATCTTGCATCAGGAGTGCTGGCTAGGACTGGAAAGAGTCAGTGAGTAATAAATAGTTTGGGATCTGTGAGCACCATGAGGCAGGAATCTTAAAGGGTTTGGATGAGCAAAGATCTTAGTCTTGACAGGTAAGCTATTTAGCTGCTTCATGACCTTAAGGCACAGTGGTAGAGTCCACGTGCCAATGCAGGAGATACAAGAGATGGCAGGTTTGATCCCCGGATCAGGAAGAATCCCTGCAGGAGGAAATGTCAACCCACTCCAGTATTCTTGCCTGGAGAATCCCATGGACAGAGGAGCCTGGTGGGCTGCAGAGGAGCCTGTCACAAAGAGTCAGACACAACTGAGTACACATGGGGATGAGACCCTACCTTCAGGAGCAAGCGGTTAAGCAATCGTTATTGGCTTCAGTATTATTGAATACTGGGCCAGGGAACTGTATTAGTCTAAACACTACTGAAATTTTACCAACTCTGTGAGATTTTGGAAGAATCTACTCCATGTCTCAGAGGAGTAAAGTCTCTCTGATCTCATTCTCTGCCAGACATCTCATCAAGAAAGGATGAAACTCAAAAACACTGAATTGTAGATTTCAAATAGGTGAATTGTTCGCCCATGTGAATTATAATATTTCAATAAAACCTTACAAACAGAAGTAAAATCAAATAAGGAAAAAGAAAAGAAATAATAGAATGCTGAAATTGTCATTGTATTATAAACAATAGGAGGTTGATAATAGAAAGATTGCAATTAGCCTGTTATCTAAAAGACAGAAAGGTTTTGACATTAATACTGATGGAGCTCCTTTCTCTGCTTTTCTAGCCCCATCAATGATCATTTTGTCTGTCTGTTGAACTCATGTAAGTCCCCAGATGTGGCACTGTTACGTGCCCCAAGGAGAGGAAGCAATTATAGCCTGCCCGCGTTGGTTAGAAGCTGGGCCTTACCCAAACTCCTGGGTTACCAAAAAGGAGAAATGCTTCAAGCAGCGTGACATGTAGTGCCGCTCTCAGGTTTGGTGTGTCTGTTTTTGGTGCTGGTCCTCAGCTGTGTAAAGCTCTTGACTCTGCACCCTACCATGCCTACCATGCTCTTCTATCTGTGGGCTTTTCCAGGCAAGAATACTGGAGTAGAATGCCTTTTTTCTCCTGAATCTCCTTTGTCTCCTGTATTGGCAGGCGGATTTTTTTACTCACTGAGCCGTTGGGGAAGCCCACCGTTTGGGGGCTAAGACAATTAGGAGGCCAGGCATAAGAACTCTTGAACACCCCTGTTTGTTCGATGTCTAGTAAACATCCCTCACACTATTAGAAAGCTGTCTACTGCATTTTAGGAACTGTTTTCATTTTATGATATGTTTTGTTTTGAGCATCCCATGGTTGAAGAATTTGCAAGTTGTTTTTTTTTGACCGAAGGAGAACTTGGTTGTCAAGTTGCACATCCCAAAGGTGCCCTCAGATATAAAACTTGTCTCTGTCATTTTGGATTTCTGATGGCAATTCCTCTGAGTCCAGAAACGTGTAAATCATAATTAAGCTAAAGATAACTCTACCATGGATCCTTTATAGTGCCTGTTTTTTTTCAGAACATAAGGAAACAGGAACGATTTATCACCTCTGCCTTCACCCCATCCCGCTCCTAGTCCTCTGTTTCAAACTAAAAAGGAATGAATACAAAATTGCTTCTGTCAGGAGAGAGAGACAGTAGATCCAGTAATTTCCCTGCCAAGAGTCTTGGTGAGAGAAGTATTCTGAAATTACAATATAATACAAGCCTTATGGAGGGTTTCCTGTGTACTGGATTTGTTGATCTACCAACTGAATAAAAAATATCCCATCCCACGTTTCTTCTTTCAGATCTAATAGGAAAGATCTATCAGCTACTGTGGCTTTAACATTTAAGATAGTTTACGTTTGTTTTTCATTGATTGGCTGTTTGGTTTGACAGAAGTATAATTAGGAAATGAAACTTGAATTCCTCAAGTCAATTCTGTTTCACTGATGAGGCAACTTTGATCCCTTCAGATTTCCACAATGTTTCAGAGGTGCTTAGTGAAAGAACCAGAATTTAATATCAGTTCACTCTAACACATCTGCTGTTAAATATTTTTAATATTGTGTACTTCTGCCTTCTGTAAGCTTACACACATATAGACTTTGATTCAAGAAAACGAGCATAGATTTTGACTAAAGTAAGTTCTGAAAGGGGGGAGAAATCTTATTCAAAGATATCAAATTTGTCATAGGTTGGTAGAATGCAAACTCAAAACTCTGTGTTCTTGCTTGTCAACCTTCAAGCTTTATTTCCCTCAACTAGAAAATGGAGATATTACTAGTACTTTCCTTTTAAGGCAATGCTAATATCTGTAAACCATAAATATGCACACACACTCAGATTTATCTGTATGTATACACGTAAAACTGTCTGCTACATAATAAATACTAAATAAATTCGATATTTAAAAAAGAAATAGAATTTGAAGTGTTCTGTGTGTTGATTTTATATATGTAATTCATTTGGAAAGGAAGATCTTTGGAAGAGCGTCATTGCGCTTTGAAATCATGAAATACAATGAGAAAGGTATATGATTAAATAAAAATGCAGTGTGCAAGAGTAAGACTTTCCAGGCAGTCTCTGCTACTTCGTTCTGGCTCTCCAGGAATATTGCTTATATCATGGGCTTTCACAGGCCTGATGTTTTCCTGTTTTTAGTTGTTATTCCCTTTCAAGGCTTTTAGGTGTGTGAGAGTTGTATTACTAACAACCGAAACATTGTTTACCTTCCTGCTACTTATGAGGGAAAGGAGCTCATGATCCCATAAAACTGATAAGAATCTTTTAAGTAACTTTTTCACCAGAAAGGTCCTCCCTAGCCCTGCTTTGGACACGCTATCCATGAATGATTTATTGCCAGGATATTATTGAATTCCCCATGTTGCTAAGGTAATATTAATAGTAAGAAAAACTAGCTGTGATTGGGGTTGATATAACTGAAAACTGCAGTCACCTCAGGGTGGAAATTATTATTTTAATCTTAGCCATGAAGATAAAGATGTCCTCAGGCACTCAAGTCCTTAAGAATCAGGTGAAGTGTGCTTACCAGCAAGTGGCAGGCAGCCAGGGAAAGGTGGCTCATGTCTCTCAAGGAAATTAGAGCCATTTGGATTCTCTGTTCTGGTGTCTCTTGTTTAGTTCTCCTGTAAATTAGTTTTGATGAGGAGCTCTGGCAAATATTTGGGTTCTATAAATTCAGTGTGATAAAAAGAAATAACATCCCAGCTGGCAGCTAGACTCTCAGGGAGTTACAGAGCATTGAAATAAAAACCACAGTGGACAAAATAAAGTGTGCTATGATTTAGAAAACATCTGTATTATACCAATTCAGACCACCATCACCAATGTTCTAAGCACTAGCTCCTCTTTGAAGGGCTCCTTTGGATTTTTGTGTTTTGAAATAAGATTTGAGGCAAACTGATCCAGCAGGAACTCCGGGATCTTCTGGATCAGAATGTAGAGACATGTATTCTAGGAGTCCTGTTGCGGGTGTGTGCTGTGCTCAGTCATGACCCACTCTTTGTGACCCTGTGACCTGTGACCTGTACCCCGCCAGGCTCCTCTGTCCATGGGATTACCCAGGCAGGAATACTGGAGTGGGTTGCCATTTCCTCCTCCAGGGGATCTTCCCAGCCCAGGGAGAGAACCCAAGTTTCCTGCATTGCAGTTCGGTTCAGTTCAGTGGCTCAGTCGTATCCGACTCTTTCGACCCCATGAATCGCAGCACTCCAGGCCTCCCTGTTCATCACCATCTCGCGGAGTTCACTCAGACCCACGTCCATCGAGTCTGTGATGACATCCAGCCATCTCATCCTCGGTCATCCCCTTCTCCTCCTGCCCCCAATCCCTCCCAGTGTCAGAGTCTTTTCCACTCTTCGCACGAGGTGGCCAAAGCACTGGAGTTTCAGCTCTAGCATCAGTCCTTCCAAAGAAATCCCAGGGCTGATCTCCTTCAGAATGGACTGGTTGGATCTCCTTGCAGGCCAAGGGACTCTCAAGAGTCTTCAACACCACAGTTCAAACGCATCAATTCTTCGGCGCTCAGCCTTCTTCACAGTCCAACTCTCACATCCATACATGACCACAGGAAAAACCATAGCCTTGACTAGACGGACCTTAGTTGGCAGAGTAATGTCTCTGCTTTTGAATATACTATCTAGGTTGGTCATAACTTTTCTTCCAAGGAGTAAGCGTCTTTGAATTTCATGGCTGCAATCACCATCTGCAGTGATTTTGGAGCCCCCCAAAATAAAGGCTGACACTGTTTCCACTGTTTCCCCATCTATTTCCCATGGAGTGATGGGACCGGATGCCATGATCTTCTTTTTCTGAACGTTGAGCTTTAAGCCAACTTTTTTGCTCTCCTCTTTCACTTTCATCAAGAGGCTTTTTAGTTCCTCTTCACTTTCTGCCATAAGGGTGATGTCATCTGCATATCTGAGGTTATGGATATTTCTCCCAGCAATCTTGATTCCAGCTTGTGTTTCTTCCAGCCCAGCGTTTCTCATGATGTACTCTGCATATAAGTCAAATAAGCAGGGTGACAATATACAGCCTTGACGTCCTCCTTTTCCTATTTGGAACCAGTCTGTTGTTCCATGTCCAGTTGGGTAGATTTTATTTATCACTGATCCTCCTCTTTCAGCAAGTCTGCTTATTTATAAATTCAGCAACCCCAGCTCAGACCACCCTATTAATTCCCCTAGCCCCCAGACCCTAAGAGCAATCTCCCCTTTAGAGAAATCCCTTGGTTCTGCTGGGGTGCATTTCCTTGTATAGCAATCTCATTGGCTTAACCATTTGCCTATGATGGTTTTGGTGTGTTTCAGTTGGCTTTGACAGGTAATATTGGAAACGTGGAAAAACCAGAGATAACTGTGAGTTAAAAATCATAAGATGTGCAAGGATATTGGAGTGGGTTGCCATTCCCTTCTCCAGGGGATCTTCCTGACCTACGGATTGAAACTGGGTCTCCTTCATTGCAGGAAGATTCTCTGCCATCTAAGCCACCAGGGAAGTCCCAGTGGCTTATGAAAGGAGCCCGTAATTTTGAAATTGATTTGGTAGGAAGTTTCTCACATTCTTCTTGAGCAGGAAAGGGGCGTGAATGCAGCATATTTAGGTTTTTTGTGTTTGTGGCATTCAACTGTTGTACAATGCAGAGAGATCTCTTGGGTGGATAGTAAGATGAGCTACCAAAGAAAGAATTTAGAAAAGCTAAAGGTAAAATAGAATGTCTGTCTAGTCAAAGCTGTGGTTTCCCGGTAGTCATGTACAGATGTGAAAGTTGGACCATAAGGAAGGCTGAGTGTCGAAGAATTGATGCTTTTGAACTGTGCTACTGGAGAAGACTCTTGAGAGTCCCTTGGACTGCAAGGAGATAAAACCAGCCAATCCTATAGGAAATCAACCTTGGATATTCATTGGAAGTGCTGAAGCTGAAGCTGCAATGCTTAGGCCACCTGACGCAGAGAGCCAACTTATTGGAAAAGACCCTGATGCTGGGAAAGACTGAAGGCAAAAGGAGAAGGGGGCAGCAGAGAATGAGATGGTTAGAAAGCATCACCAACAGAAAGGACATGAATTTGAGCAAACTCTGGGAGATAGTGGAGGATGGGGAAATCTGGTGGGCTGCAGTCCATGGGGTCGCAAAGAATTGGATATGACTTAGCAACTGAAGAACAGTATTCAAGTCTGGCTTCCACTGGTATTCTTGTTTTACATAAGAATCTAGTATTCTTATGATTATTTTCTTTTCTGTTATTTTGAAACTTTAATTAATCCTTAGCTTGCAAATTTATCTGATCTCAAACTTTTAAAATATTCTTCTCATGTTTATTCTTAATTTATGCATTTCAAGCCATTTTAATGAGAATTGTTGATGCTGTACATTTTTATGAGGAAAGCATATGCTTAAGACTGTTTAAAATACTAAATTGATAACATATGTCACATTTAGTTCTCATGTAAGATCTCTTTACTGTAATCCTTTACAGTTTTTAGTTTTTCAGTACAGTTTTGATTTAACTCTAACAGAGCAAAATACATTTTATTTATTTATATTGCATCAGTATTAAAGGAAATCTTTACACAAAAATGTGATTATGTGTTTTAAATATCTGTGCTGTAAGGGAAAACATATTGGCTTGGGAGCTTAATCAAGTTATTGTAAACCTTAGAAATTACCAATAAATAAAGTTAAAACAATAATTTAGTAATTATTTTGATTCATAGTTTGACTGAGTCACTTGAGACTGAGGTTGCCTATCAGATCATGGAGTATGCATAGATCTGTTTGCAGCTTTCCTGACATAGAATTATTGTTTGAAAACTATTCTGAGTTTCATGGAGGAAGGCTCTTGTTTTTTATAAATTCATGTTAATGTGAATTTGAAGTACCTGACAAATCTCATTAAATTAAATTTATCCTGTTAATCTGGGGACAGAGCACACTGATCTTCTTACAAGAAAGAGCAGAGTGAAGGATTGAAAGAACATCAATAAATAAAATAGTCATTTGCTGAAAATTCTTGCCCTGAGAGGCAGAAGCCTGTCCAGATAAAGCACTTCCATATATCAACTTCCCTGGCAAGGACATCATGCAGACAGAAGAACAAGCTCTATAACAGGTTGAGGAAAACCTTAATGCTATATACTGGTTAAGTCTCTATGGTATTAGCTTGGTATTCTAAGGTTCAAAGGATTGGATCCACTTAAAGTAAACATCAAAAGAGACAGCTTGTCACCTTAAGAGCTCCTATCAAAGCAATCACTTTGAAGTTTTCAAGTGTGAAAATTAAAAGGGTTAACATTAGGTTGATGGGATTTGGGGGAGCAGGATACCTAGGCATGAGATGTAGGGTATTTGAAGACTAGTTGAGTCCTTTCTGAGTGCCACCTCTATACTCAAGACTTGTACAGATTGTTTTAGTGCAGATAAATGATTTATCCCCCAGTATCCAGGAGTTAGAAATTTGAAGCTTGCAAGTAGGGTTCAGCCCCTTTTGCCTCAGACTCTCCTAGTTATCAAAGCTGGTTCATCATCAACATCAAAGTGGGTGCTTTTAAAATACAGACTGCAGGGTCAGCAGCCCAGAGTGCCTGCATTTAAGGTACTCTGTATTCCATCATCTGTATTCATTTTATAAAACACCTCCAGGTGATTCTGATAGCCCAGGTGCTTGGGAATCCTAGAAAACATTATGCAGAATTCCTGACTTTATGACATCATTGCCTAAATAGGAATGTATGTGTATGCATGTGTGTGTGTGTGTGTGTGTGTGTGTGTGTTCTCCCTTCTCTTTCCCAAGATGCTAACAACTGTTCACTCTTCAGAGTTATGATTATAATGTATATGGTTGTGATGCTTACAGACATCACAAAGTGGTTGTTTAGTCACTAAGTTGTGTCCCACTCATTTGCCATCCCATGGCTGTAGCCCATCAGGCTCCTCTGTCCACGGGATTTTCCAGGCAAGACTACTGGACTGGGTTGCCACTTGGTTCTCCAAATTTGCATGTATTAAGACTTTTGGAATAATAGGCCAAGAAATTCTTTAAAAAGTTGTTCTCTCTCTTTTTCTGCTTCCAGAGACCAGTACAGTGTTTGTTCTGTTCATAGTCTATATTCAGTAAATAAATCAATTAACAAGAGAAGGTATTTAGGAAGAATTTAGTGAGTACAATCTGTTCTCTCCAAAATGTTTTCATATTCTGCATCTGATTATATTATTATTGTTCCTCCACTGGGGAACAAGCTCCAGGAAACATCTGTTTTACCCTCTTTTGTTCATTGTTGTAACCCCTTCACTAGAATAGTGCCTAATACCTAGGAGATACTCAATAAATATATATTGAATACATGGTTATATGAAATTGTATCCACAGTTTACATGGTAATATTTGACATTGTTCCAACTGTATTTGGAAAACTAAAACAGATTTATCTTTATCTTCTAACCTGAACTTGTAGGAAATCTATTAAAAACTATATTACTTCACTATATTACTTTATATGATTTGATTGAATTTTAGTATTAAAAAATACAAATTTGGAAATGCTGATGTAAATATGACAAGATAGTTTCTAGCAGTGGTTTTATTTGTTTTGAATGTTTTTCATTTAGCATTTAGTATTAGATATGTTTGTGAAAAAAGTTTAAATGCAATAAATAAATGCATTTTCTAGAATACATATTTACTTATTAATGTTTCAAATTAAAAGACGTTAGATGCAGAAATTGTCTTCTGTTTTGCAGTATGATAGTCCAGTTACTTCAAGGAAATAGTTGGCATTCATAGAATTTAGACTATTTAATTTTGAAAGAAAATTTAGATTAATGCAATTTAGGTTGCTATAAAAAGGTTACTACATCAATATGATACTTTTATAAGTTGGTATATCACTTAGCGAACATTTCATTGGAAGCTATGAAAATGTTGAGGTTTTATTTTTCTAAAAAATGTGTTCCAATGTCAGTGTGAGCTCTTACACTTCTGAAAGAGAAGTGAGAACCTTGCCAATATCCATGTTCTTACATTGTTTCCAGAAGTGCTGGCTTTAATTAGATAAATATAAGTTATGTGATTTATCTACATTTACTGGCATGACATTGTTATTGTGTAGTTTCCTTTAAATAAATGAAAGGCACGTGTAAACACACACACACACAAAGAAAGGAGTTACATAGTTGTCCTTCGGGGCATTCCACTTGGTGGTCAAACATCAACACCCACTCCTCTCCCTCAGGCTGTTGTAAATGCCTTGTTATGAATGATTAATCTAAGCCAGAAAGAACACACACACCAATGGAATCTTGCTCACATAATTTTCAGAGGTTCTCTGATGACTGAATGACTTCTACCTTCTGTCCTGGCATTTAACTTTGCCAGTGCTCTTTCTTCGAGGTGGTGAGATTTGAAACTCCTAACAAATTCTCATCTTACATTTTCTAACAACAGTAATTTATCCTCGGAGTGGGAATTGTTCTTTACCCTCAAAGTCTTAGATATCGTTCATGCTGATTTCAACCTGCATTTTCTTAAAGGTGATTTCACTCCAAAACAAATAAATCATACAACATACTTTTCATTGGAAACCATTTTCTTTTTGTAATACTTCCTATAACAAAAGTAAGATAAATATTTTAATATTTTATATTGTTTTTATGTCTTTTCCACTACAAGTTCCTCAAAATTCCCATCAACTTTTCCTCCCATTCCCGCTATTCTCTCTTATTTTGTTGGCTGTTTGTGTGTAGGGAGGTGCTGCTGCTGCTGCTGTGTCGGTTCAGTTGTGTCCGACTCTGTGTGACCCCAGAGACGGCAGCCCACCAGGCTCCCCCGTCCCTGGGATTCTCCAGGCAAGAACACTGGAGTGGGTTTCCATTTCCTTCTCGATGCATAAAAGTGAAAAGTGAAAGGGAAGTCGCTCAGTCATGTCCAACTCAGTGACCCCATGGACTGCAGCCCACCAGGCTCCTCCGCCCATGGGATTTGCCAGGCAAGAGTACTGGAGTGGGATGCCATTGCCTTCTCCACAAAAACCCTCTTGGAGTTCACCAAGAACTTGGGAGGTGAGACTGGTATAATTTTTTTAAAGGTTGTGGAGTGTTTGGCCTCCTTGATTTTCTGTAGAGCAGCAGACACAGTGCGAAGTCTGGCCCTGCTCCCACTCTTGCTATTATTCACTCTAAACTCGATATGCAGGGCACTGGCCGTAGACAGCTGCCCAGACAGGTGGCCTGCCCTGCACAGGGTCCCAGAGGCAGGTCAGGGCAAGAGCCATCAAAACCTTCTTGATAGAACAGGCGTCCTCCACTGTGAAAATGAGGAAATTGCACTTTATAGCACTGAAGTGTTCACAGATTGCATTTCCCTAACTTTTTTCCCTTTGTATCTCATAATAATCCTTGGACCTACAATACCTAACTGTTATTTCCCCTATGTTCCAACTGGAGAAAATGGGGGTTAAGAGAGGTTAATTTATGTGCCAAAGGAGAGAGAGCATCAGGTCTCAAGTCTTAAGCCTGAAAGTTCTTTAGTCTTCCATCAGCGGCTCAGTGTCCTCTGTTGCTGAGCTGAATCCTGCAGTGAATGGATCCAAAGCGCTCCATTCCTGTGTTCTCCTTCCCATATCCCCTCCCTGCCTCAGGGAACACAGGTAAAATCACCTGAGGAGCTCAATATACTGTGTGATAACAGTTGATTCTAGACCGACCTCCCTACCCCATCCCACCCCCTCCTTGAAAATAAACCTTGACTTTGCTTTAGGTTTACATTCCTTAAGTCTTGTATTGGATTATACATAATATTGCCCTATCTATCTATCGCTATCTTTCCATCTGAAAATTATCAAGTTTCAATGTAGCAAGTATTTTAAAACATTTACTCACACACACACACACACACCCCATGAACAGCCACAAGGGAAATTTAGAAAGAGATATATTTATATACAGGGAAGTTTAGAGAATGATAAGAGTATGTGGCCCCATGGACTATAGCCCACCAGGCATCTCTGTGGAATTCTCCAGGCAAGAATACTTGAGTGGGTTGCTATTCCCTTCTCCAGGGGATCTTCCCGACCCAGGGATCAAGCCCAGATCTCCTGCATTGCAGGGAGATTCTTTACCATCTGAGCCACCAGGGGAGCCTTAAGAGTATAGAGTAATGTTATATTTCTTACATTTAATGTAATCATCATGCAGCAAGTGGTGTGATCATGTGTTGTGATGTCTAAGGGACAGTCTGTAGTGTGGTTTGAAAGTATCGGCCTTGGTTTCAGAGGCTAAGTGACTGATGGGCTTTGTCAATTAAGATCAGACTGGTCTAAGTGACCTAATTTCTGCATCACACAACCTATTGTGCCCCAAGCGATACTTACACACTTACAGAAGTAGTAACGTATGTAGAACTGAAGCTCAATGCACATGGTATAATACACACTGAAAAGAGAGAGCTATTTTTTTCCACACCTGGAATTGTTAATCATTAAACAGAAAAACCTCATGACTTCATTAGTTACCAATACGATGTCAACAATGTCAACTGAATCCCAGAAAATATTCTTTCAAGCAATGCTTGGAGAAATAAGATTTTTCACTGTTACATTTTTCTCTAATGTGTAATGTCAGGCCATTTTTTGCTCAAGTTGCAGCCGAAAACTTACTTTAAAAATATGAATATAACCTAAAAATACTATATGTTATGTTCCTTTGAGTTATTTCAAAGTAGGAGACTGAGGAGATGGCAACACACAATCAAAGTATAAAGAATTGTGTCCCAGACACATGTGGTCTTGATTCCTGGCTTTGATACTTACTGGCTTTATAACTTTGGATAAGTTGCTTGATCTCATCAAGGTTTCACACATTCATTCATAAAATAAGGAAAATAATAATTATCTCACAGCTCTGATGGTACAAAGCACTAAAATAATAAATGTGAATGATGTAGAATAGGGCCAACGTTGGGATCGATGTTTAATTCATGTTTATTTCCCTTCTTCCATTTCTTTTTTTTATATTTTTAATTGGAGGATAATTGCTTTACTTGTGTTGGTTTCTGTGTTGTGTTGGTTTCTGTTGTACAGCAGTGTGAATCAGCCGTAAGTATACATATAACCCTCCCTTGTGACTCTCCCTCCCCGCATCTCAGCCCTCCATTTCTTTCCACTTCTGTTCCTCTGTTTCTATCCTTAACATCTCTGGGAACCAGAGGAGCACAAGAGAAATCCTAAGGCATGTAAAAAGATTCAGTGAGAAAAAATTCATATAGAGAAGAAGAGATGCTTGAAAATTCTAATCATTTCACTGGAACCAATATTTGCCCCAAACAAGCATTCCTCATAAGAATTATTTAGGAAGCAAAGCGTAATATTTACAGGGGCAAAGAGGGCAGCGAAGTTAGTGAAATCTGACATTTGTGAGCTGGCACTACTTCGTAAATCTCACTTCCCTCAGTGAAAAGGATTAGCTTTCAATACAGATGACTCCACATGGAAGAGAAACACCGGGAGCATTAGACTTGAGGGATCTTGCTGTACAGAGCCAAGTTCTTTTCAGATAATTCTGGTTGATTAAACAAACAGGGAAAATAACCCTTCTAACATTGTACAAATATTAAGATTTGGAGTCAGCATATGGGCAGCAGTGTCCTCCTGGGATGAAAGATTTCAAAGCAACCTGCAATTTAAATTAATATAGTTGCACATAATGATGGTTATTTTCCTAATGATCGCTTGGATTGAAATCCATGCTTTCTGACTTTTTTCCCAATAATGCCATTAAAACTATATGGGGTTGACTTGTACATCAGACTCACCCTTGGTATTGGTATTTAGGTTATGGAAGGAATGAAGCTTTTTAGGGGGCTAGCAAGAAATGGGTCAAAGGGCATGAGGAAGAAAGGTAGGCATAGTATTATGTATTATGCTGTTGTAACCAGAAGTAGAGTCTGGCTGCTTGCCAGTCAAAAGCCATTAAAGAGGCAAGATTGTTGGAAAGGAAAGTTTGCTTTATTTTGGATGCCGGCAGCCAGTGGGGAAGGTGGATGCCTGTCTAAAGGCCGTTCCTCCGTCCCCCGGACAGTCAGTGGGCAAGAGCTTCTATAGGCAGAGGGAGGGGCCTACGTGCAGATGGAACACGGTCAGCTCTGACGGTCATTTTAAAATTGGTCACTGGTGGTCTGACCAGCATCATCTTGATTGTTTTGAGTACAGTTGGCTCAGTCAGTAAAGAATCTTTCTGCAATGCTGGAGACCTGGGCTCAGTCCCTGGGTTGGGAAGATCCCCTGGAGGAGGGTATGGCAACCTACTCCAGTAATCTTGCCTGGAGAATTCCATGGACGGAGCAGCCTAGCAGGCTACAATCCATGGATTCACAAAGAGCTGGACACAACAACTAACAGTTGCACTCTTAATCTTCAGTTCCAGTGTTGCCTGTCTCCATTTCTTTGAGGCCAGTTCTCGGAATTGGGGCAGCTTATGCCATGCCTAGTGTTTCATCATGTACTTAACTTCTTCTACCTGGAGTTTCAGTATCTATAAGACAGCTCACAGGAGATGGCTATGAATATTATCTATAGCCCTTGAGAAGGAACTAAAGGTCCTTGACTGTGCTTAACGATTGCATTATTATTTGGTCTCCATTGTTATCCTTTGTCTCTGCATGTTCTCACTTCTCTGATTAAACTTATTCGTTGCTAAAGTTTTTCCACAGACAAAAGGCAGGCTGAGAACATGGGGGACAAAGACCATAGGGTCCTACTCCAGTTCACTGTTACTTTCCCAGGCAGGAAGTCTATTGACATTTATAAAACTGGTTATGATGACCATTTCAGGAGGACTTGGAATTAGAATCAAAGAAAGGAATGCTTGCAGGTGAATTTCACTGTATTCTGTAAGGTTGTTCCAGAAGAGTTGTCTTTATCATTAATCATACTGTCTATTAGAGTACAGTTAGGGATATGACGTTTTGGGTAAAATTTTACAAACTTTTACGGTTGAAAGTAGCCCAAGAGTCCTACAGTCCAGAATTCTCGGGGAATGAAAGGCTTAGTGGAAAATTGCCTGTGACTCAGAATAGACTAAGACTAGGGCCCAAATGTCCTAATACTCTTCTTTATCAATTTCCTAATTATTTCCTTACTCACTAGTTAGACAAACCTGGATATTCGCATTCTCTCATGTGAGTGTTTATGTTGCAGATTGACCTAAGCCAGTTTGATTGTCCACAGTTGATAGCTTCCTTTGCAACATCTCTTGGTATTCTCTTTTATTTAATTATTATTATTTTTTTAATGTGGCCATGTTGGGTCTTAGTTGTGGCATTCAGGATCTTCACTGTGTCATGCCAGATCTTTCCTTGTGGCACACAGACTCTCTAGTTGTGGCATGTGGGCTCAGTAGTGGGCCTTTCTGCTTAGTTGCCCCAGGGTGTGTGGAATCTTAGTTCCCTAGCCAGAGATCAAACCCATGTCCCCTGTATTGCCAGGTAGATTCTTAACCACTGGACCACCAGGGAAGTCTCCTTTTGTATTCTCTGGTTAGAAGTGCAAGTTATGATTCTTCTCTTGCCCAGTTACATTATAATCTCATATTCCAATGAGAGTTAATCACAGAAATCACATTCTCCTACACATTCAGTCTCTTCCTAGCAATCAAATAGGAAAAGTCGTGGAATTTACCCTGAGAGATTCATGAAATTCCAACCTTTTGCCTTTTTGGATACTTTGACAAACACCATGCATGAGAAGAGTTAGCTGCTCAGTCATGTGCGACTCTGCGACCTCATGGACTATAGCCCACCGGGCTCCTCTGTGCATGGAATTCTCCAGGCAAGAGTACTGGAGTGGGTTGCCATTTCCTTCTCCAGGGGATCTTCCCACATTGCAGGCAGACACTTTACCATCTGAGCCACAGGAAGCCTAAGAATACTGGACTGCATAACTATTCCCTTTCCAGGTGTTCTTCTGGACCTAGGCGTCGAACCTGGGTCTCCTGCATTGCAGGCAGATTCTTTACTATCTGAGCCACCAAGGAAGGCCCCATCAGTGAGAGTTAGGAGTTTAGTTACCACTTAGCTGGAATCAGGCCCACGCATCCTCTGGAGATGGTTGCTCTTGGAACCTGATGAAATTTGTGTCCAGAGGCAGCAGCAAAGAATAGAGACCAGGCTCAGCAAGTCTTGAATATTGTCCAGGTAAGGTAGGGCCCTTCATAGGCTATCTTAGCAAGTGCATGCCTTGCTTCACTAATGGAATTTATCTCACTGATGAAAAATCACTGCTGCTCTCTAAGGTGATAATGAAGGAGATTTTGAGGTCATTGGATATCAGCATAGTTGAACCATTCCAATAACCACATGCCAAATGCTACCAACTATGGGGTGTGCCTGTGTGTTGACAGATGTTCTCTGTCACACAAAACTAACAAAAATGGATATGAAGTTCTATTTTTAGAAATGTAACAGATCAAGAACATCTTTCTAATTCTTTTATTCCTTGTTTATTTATTCCTTGCTGTGGAAGGCTCGTGTAAAGTAGAATATTCTCTTGACTATCATACATTTTGATACTTAGTTCAGTCATACTTTAGGTATACTTCAAACTGTTGTTAACCATCCATGCTCCTTGTTTTAAAAATCCATTTCATATACTTGGTAAATGCTGTTAAATTGTCATCTAAATTACATAAAAAGCAGGGCTCTGTTTCAAATCATTTAAATATCTCCCCTCCTTTCTGCACAACCACACACATTTACACATCTGCACGTTTGGTCATTTACCCCCTCTCACGGATTGTAATTTTAGTCCTTTCACTCAGTTTTTAAAATGCATAATTATTATCTCACATTACTTCAAGTGCGTTAAGTTACTTGCAGAAATGTTACCATTTTCTAATGAAACAGTAGCAAATACTGCAGTCAATTCCAGCTGGAATTAGATTATGATATTAATCCCATTGCCAATTGCTAAACACCTTTGCAAGGTAATTAGATTGTTATCTGATCCTACCTTGCTTCCACTGAGTCAACATGTACACAGGTGGAAAATGCATTAAATAAGCCATCTTGGTCGATGGCTCCTTTTCAATGTCAGTGAATCTGTGCTAATACAAATGAGATTATATAAATTACTCTCACTAAAGGATCAGGTCATTTATTATGGAATATAGCCAGATGGTATATACATACTGGGATAGACATTTTTTTAAAATAAGCAGTTCTCATATGGCTAAGCATTTGTTTATTTGGGGAAATTCATTGTGAGATACTGTTGCTGATAGTTTTAACATCTATCAACCCAAGCTCCATAACAGCTAGCCATCTCTGAAGTCTCTTCAGAATCTGCTATATTAGGGTAGGAATAATGCATGATACTTCTGTGTCAACTGAGTAGAGGTGGGACTTGTCACTTGTCATTTTAAAAGAGTGATGTCTGAGATCTTTAAGGTGAAGCTTCTGAGCTCTCTTTGGGTCTTTTCCCAACCAAGAAAGTGTCAGTCACTTCTCCCTATGGACTCCACTAACAGGTCATCCATGCCTCTATTCCAGCATGTCAGTGCACAATGATGCCGTGATTTGATTATAGATTGGTCTCTACCGCTCTTATGTCAGCTCGAGAGCCCTTGATTTACTTTCTCCTTCATGTTTATGTTATCATGAAGAATTTGTGCATAGTAGGCTTTCATTAAAGAGGAAATTAAGTGGAACATTCTTGAGCTTACAATCTCAGTGTCAAGTATATATTGTAAACAAATGAAAACATTTAAAAATGCATCTGTGCTATAATGTAAAAGGCTGAAAGAAATTACCCACTGCTTCCCAGATTACTGTGAGAATTGTAGTAATGTCTTCAATCTCTTGTATGTTTTCTTAATAATAGGACTTCAGTAGGAAAGGATCCTCTCCTTCTAGGTCAGTAAATGTCTTAGGATACCTTTCAAATAATCCCATGAAGGCAATATCTAGTCTTATGAATAGAACTTACCTTACTGGTAGGCACAAGCAATAAGAAACATTAGTATACCTACTGCTATTATGCAAGATCATATTGGGTTTTTTTCCTAAGTAGAACCTCTCCATTCGGACATGTGTAAAATCANCAGTTTTCTCATCAACAAAATGAAAGAAGTGGGATTAAAGGCTTTCTCAGCGTTGTTAGGAGATCCAACTGTAACGGTTTTATTTTATATATATATAATATATAATATAATATAGTAGTGAGTGAAGTCGCTCAGTCGTGTCTGACTCTTTGCAATCCCGTGAATTGTAGCCCACCAGGCTCCCCCGTCCCTGGGATTCTCCAGGCAAGAGTACTGGAGTGGGGTGCCATTTCCTTCTCCAATGCATGCATGCTAGCTAAGTCGCTTTAGTCGTGTCCCACTCTGTGTGACCCCATTGACAGCGGCCCACCAGGCTCCTCTGTCCACAGGATTCTCCAGGCAAGAATACTAGAGTGGGTTACTCCATGCCCTACTCCAGGGGATCTTCCCAACCCAGGGATCGAACCCAGATCTCCCTCTTTGCAGGTAGATTCTTTACCATCTGAGCCACCAGAGAAGCCCAAATGCCTTTCTAACTCCTATTAAAATGCAGTTTTGCGGGATTGCAAAGAGTCAGACACGACTGAGCGACTTCACTCACTACTATATTATATTATATATTATATATATATAAAATAAAACCGTTACAGTTGGATCTCCTAACAACGCTGAGAAAGCCTTTAATCCCACTTCTTTCATTTTGTTGATGAGAAAACTGAGACACAAGACGTGAATATCAGACACTATCAACTGAATTTATAGGAAACATAAAGGGAGTGGCCCCTAGTAGTTTACAAAGTATTGACATACGTCATTGGATCTTATCCTCCTAAGACTCACTTATAGAAAAAGTCTTTTTTTTACACATATTTGTAGATAAGAAATTTAGCATTTGAAAGATTATATGATTGCAAAAGTTCACATGATTAAAAGTAGACCTAAGGTCTCTGCTAATTCTTAATCCAGTGTTTTTTCCACCATAATCAACTCTGCCTTTTCTATTCACTCTGTCTTTTTATTTTTAACTCAGTTCTAATTATTTCTTCTTCCTTCTTAAAAATTAGACTCAGATATTTGTAAAGTTGCATGTATACAGACACATACACACATGCACACACACACACACACACACACACACACACACACACCTTTCAGGGCAGGATATGCAGTTTCAAGATTCTTGAACATCTCGTACAAGGTAAATCTTCTGTGAGAGCTTCTATAGTTTTATTTATTTGCTGAGCACATGTTCAATTGGTTTTAATTGGTACAATGTAGAGAAATGTCAATTAGAAGGAGAAAAGTATTAGGAGTCCTCTTCAGAGAATTCATTCTGTTATTTGAAGGTATATTCATAACCATTTCTTACTTGTTGGTTTTAAATAACACACTCTGTTCCAGATGAATGTATAGTCTATGACTGAGTTAATTAAATAATACCATAGTTTCAGGGATAATAATGATGCAGGGGAGAAAACCACACATTGTTGTGCTTTTTTTATTCCATGTCTGTAATTTGCTTTTAGCTTTATTTTTTAATACATTATTATTCTTTTTAAATAAAGAACCAGTGTAAAGCTAATGAATAAGACTGATAGGATGTAGAAAACCAGTTTTAGAAGGTCTGTTGCTAACAACCAAAAAAAAAATTAAGGTCTTCAAAATGTAGGCCTAAAATTATTGTTTAAAGTTGTCAGAGAAAATCTGCCCATGACCTGTTTATTTTCCATTTAAAATAAACTGAGTGGTTTTGGCTCCCCTCTCTCCATGGCCCATGTCGTGCTGAAAATAGACAAGGAAATAAAACTGCAAGCTTTAAGGAAAAGATAACTCACTGCCTGCTGTACTTGCAGAGTAATCAAGGCTTCTGGTATATTTATCCCATTTCCTCACTCCTCCCTTCTTGTTATTTCAGTCTTCCTCATCAAAACACTTACTTTCCCCCGAATCCCTGCAAATTAGCCTCTCATGCATATTCACTGGTAAATCACTCCGTGATCCTCCAATGGCGGTGGCCTCTGCTGGGAGCTACCGTAGGGCAGAGGTGGCCAGCCTGCCACCTGTCGCTGTTTTAAGCTCACATCCAGGTCACATTAGTTCCCAGACAGTGTAAAGTTCACTCAGATTTGCTGCTACAGGCCCTTCAATCTGCAATTCTTTAATCTTCCTCAAGACAGTGCAACATTTATCACGAGAGTGAGCACACAGCAATAAATTCTATCCAGTTTGCAACTACAGTTCTCCTAAGGGGAGATGACCTTTTATATTTTTAATATAAAGATTTTATCTTTTTCTTTCCATGAAGCAAGGGATCAGATATTTTGTTGTTTTCTAGAATCAAAGGTGTCTTATAGTAATTACTTTTCTAAGACTCACTCCTCGAATTTGTAGACTTTTAATAGACTAGAATTTATTAGTCTATTAAAACTCTACAAATTAAAAACTCTATAATTAATAGAGTTTTTAATCTATAATAAAGGATTCCACTGATAGCATAAAATTTGCAAATAACCTAATCTGGATTATAATCCTCTTCTTGCCATTTCTTTTTTTTTTTTTTTCCATTTTCCTGGGAAGCTCTTCGCAGGGTAAGGATGCGTTTGCAATTCTGTGTCTGAGTTAAAAACTAAAAGAAAAATACACTCCAGCTCCAATTATAAGTCATTATTTTTAAAAGTTACTTCTTTCTCTGCCTTGATAGAAACTGATTGGAATCTCACAGCAAACTAGAGACAACTACATTAGATGTTCCTCTTCTGATTGAAATAATGGGGTATAGTTTTGCTATACATTTCTCAGTAGACAATGTGATTGTGAAATAGAACTGAAATTTAAATAAGATCCCTTCTCCAACACATAGCATTTCTGTAACAAATGACTTAGGAATGATACCAAATACAAGAATAATAAGATAGTGAAAGAAAACTACATTAAGACTACATTTCCCAGTCAATATAGGA
>SJYQ01000969.1:476469-523061 GCA_006410935.1 Redunca redunca
GTGAAAAAGATATAGTTTTAATTATTATTGCACAGTCCAACAACTATTTTCATTGCTTTTTACAAAAGAAGAAATTTTAAAGTAGGATTATATTTTGAGGTAATTTGGTTTCAGTTTATTTTTGTACTAAATCACCCAATTATATTTCCTTTCCTGATTAGTTTAATTCTTGTCAAAGATATATCAGAAAACCCACTAAATTGTTACTTTCACTGTTTAAATAGTTATATTAATGCTGTTTAGTGAACGTTCAGCTTGATTAGGTTTAGTGTGAGTATACTTGGAACATTTTAACATATTGATGTATTTTTCAAGTTGGATTACATGGCAAAGTAACATTCATTCCGAATACTTAATTTTGAGACGTGTACATTAAAAGATCCCCTGGAGAAGTGATTGGCTACCTACTCCCGTATTCTTTCCTGAAGAATTCTAAGGACAGAGGAGCCTGGTGGGCCACAGTCCATGGGGCTGCAAAGAGCTGAACACAGCTGAGTCCTGACACATTTCCACGTTCATGCATACTTTAAGTAGCACCAAGATTCTGACCTGTGCTAACACCCTGTGTGACAGACCAGTCAGGGCCCTGGCATCTTGACTGCAGCGGTAAGGGTAGATCCATCATGGTTTCTTTCAACTTCAGCTTTTGAAGGACTGATAAAGATGACAAAGGATCGATGTAAGTAAGGATAAAACCTTACTATTAAACAACATGTGCAATCTCCTATTAAGACTTCTAATTCAATTTGTGATAAAACCTTTACTCAGAACCTAGATGAAGCAGTATCTCCGGCCAGATTCTTGTCCATGGCTCATCATTCTTCCTCTGTTTTTCTCTTACTCTCCTTCAGAGTGGTAGACATTTACTCCACCTTTTGATTAATACAAATTGGCAGTTTCTTATATATTGATAGTAATTCTGTATTAATCTAACCATTAATTAGATGATTCAGTTCAGTTCAGTTTAGTCGCTCAGTCGTGTCTGACTCTTTGCGACCCTATGAATCGCAGCACGCCAGGCCTCCCTGTTACGATTAATTGATTACTAATAATTACTGATTAATAATGATGTTTTAGATTATCAGTCTCTTTCCTTACTCAACATTCCATTTTAAAACATAGTTCTTCACGAACTATGTTTCTTTTTCTGGCATTTATTATTACTGTAAAAAAATTATTTATCTCACTGTGCTGGGTCTTAGTTGTACCCTGTGGGATCTTCGATCTTTTAGTGGCAATGTGAAGAAATTTTCAGTTGCAGGATGCAAACTCTAGTAATGGCATGTGGGATCTAGTTCCCTGACCAGGAATTGACCCCTGCTTTGGCAGCGTGGATTCTTAGCCACTGGGCCACTATGGACGTTCCCCTGAATATGTTTTCTAATGTTATATTTTGAATTTTGTAGGTTACAAATCCCCTTCTTATCATGCCATGTACCTGTGAAGGCTGCCTATGAATTTTTGATTCAGGGTTCCTCTGCCTCCATACTTTTGCTTCAAGGAGGATTTTCACAGTTTTCCCTGATTTTCACTGGGAAGCAACCAACTTTTCACCTGTGTACTACATGAAAAACTCTTTCCAAATTGTCTAAAGGAAGAAATTGAATTTTGAGGTCAGGAAGACTGTCATCTGATTTCTGGTTCCCAAAGTCCTCGCTCTATAACCTTAACAATTTCCGGGCAAGAGTACTGGAGAGGGTAACCATTCCCTTCTCCAGGGGATCTTCACAACCCAGGGACTGAACCAGGGTCTCCTGCATTGCAGGCAGATTCTTCACTGTCTGAGCCACCAGGGAAGCCAGATGGAGATCATATGATGGTATAATTTATTCCAAAGAGGGGTGGTTAGGTTCAAATGAGACAATTTACTTAGGTATGCCCCCAAGTCAAGTAAATAATAAGTTGCCATCTCTTTTTTTCTCTGTGTTTACTTCTAACATTAGACAAACATTAGTTCCCTATGGGGATCTGTTTCATACTAACGTATCTGGTTTATACTTTCATACTTTAACTTGAGTGAAAAGAAAGGAAGGCTAGCTCCTGATATATTACTAGTTCCTGATATCTTTGTGAAAATTTTAATGCTCATTTCCAGTAAAAATAAGTTAAGCTTCCCCATCTTAGTTCTTTTTGGAAAATAATATCATAATTTTTATTTTCATAAGTGCAGTGAAAACTAGTATAGCTAGCATAGCTCAGAGCTCAGTTGACATCCAGGCTCACAGATGAGCATGAAAAGGCATTTTTCTGCTCCTTGTGAATGAGGTTACAGAAAAGGTAAGCACGATATCTATTCAGGTAGGCGGATGGTCAAATGAGTTTCCTATAAGACAGTGTCACGTGTCGCCTTATCTAAATTGTTATAACTTTCCTATCTGCCAAGGTAGTGTCAAGTTCTGTTAATGAGATGGCCTCACAAGTGTATATTTGAATATTTTATGAAAAGTCACTGTAGCTTTCTACAGATCTGACAGTAATTAAATGCATGAGCTCCCAAGGCCCATTTCAGGGGCTACATGCATATTTTTCTCTCTCCAAAGACATATCAAGGTGTGCAAGTCACTTCACTGACATTTGCAAGGGAAATTGTGTTTTCTCTACTTCTTTCTGAGATTAGCTAACCTAGTTCTCTGCTCCATTTCAGTACTGTTAGTACCTAAGTACAAGTCAGTACTGCAGAGGAATTTTCCATATGAGTCTTCAGTTCAGGTGCCTCAGTACAGTCATCTGTAGATAAACAGCATCTTGTGTTTACTCTTTCCTTGATTATCAAAGAATAATTGACTGACCAGTAATAACCAATTAATATATAATGTTCTCTAATAGAACACCAAGTGGGTGTGGCCTCACTGTTCTAAATTTAGAACAATTATCAAAGAATAAGTGACTGACCAGTAATCACTGATTAATGTATATATAATGCTCTCTAATCGAAAATGTAGTGAGTGGGTACAGAGATAGTGCCTCATCTTGTATCAACTAATTGATATCTGTGTATATGTTTATTGCATATCATTTTTTCTTCAGAGTTTTTAGGTTTTTTCCTGTACTAAGGAAAGTTATCAATTTTGAAACTTAGACTTAATTTTTTTTACAAATACTAGAAAGTTTATGCAGGTATATCTATCAATTAACTAAAGTGGTGATTTCCATAACAAATGTGTGCATTTAATATTTTTTGCCTTTGGAATTCTGGGCTTATTTGAATTTAAAGATACTAAACACTCTGTTAACAGTCTGGGGGATTCAAAATGACTTTATTATTAATTATTGTTTGTGGGAGGTCAAGAAGTCCAGAGTCTTGCTTAGCCTAGACTGTATAATCTAGAATTTCCTAAACTTAATTGACCATAAATCTGCTTTTTGTTGTTGTTGTTGTTGTTTATCCTGTGGTTGTTGTTTTGAAAATCCTTAGGAACATCTAGTAGAAAGGACTTTGAGAATCCTGGTAGTGGAAATCACAAAGAACCCAAGGGACAGGATTGGAGGGGGCACCTAACATGTTCTTCCAAAACAAGGGATTCACAACAAAATTTTTACAGGGTAATACGTTGCCATTATGGTTATCAGGACTGTAAGAAAATATGTCATATAAAACAGTATGAAAAAACAAAGTCACAAAAAGTACTTAAGAAAGGATGACACTTTTTGGTGTGTTGAATTTCCCAGTATATAATACATTTGATTTATTTTTTAATCTTATGTGTGATCTTGAGTCAAATAACCATATTCTACAAAAATATGGTTTGTATAAGAGGTGTTGGGGCTGGAGGTAAAATGAAAAATAGAAAAGCAGGAAAAGAAATGTTCATGGAAGAAAAAGAGGGTAGTTTAACAAGTTGATGATATAGATTCTTGATAACTGTGCAAGGGGCTGTAAATAATTAAATTAGTGAATAATGGAGCAGTGTGCAAAAAAAATATTGATATGTGATACCACCTTGCAGGTAAATGTCATGTGGCATTCGTTGGGCCCTTCTGTTTCTATAACTTATAAAATGATTATCAGTCAGTTTAGTTCAGTCTCTCAGTCGTGTCCGACTCTTTGCGACCCCATGAATCGCAGCACGCCGGGCTTCCCTGTCCATCACCAACTCCTGGAGTTCACTCAGACTCAACGTCCATCGAGTCACTGATGCCATCCAGCCCTCTCATCCTCTGTTGTCCCCTTCTCCTCCTGCCCCCAATCCCTCCCAGCATCAGAGTCTTTTCCAATGAGTCAACTCTTCGCATGAGGTGCCCAAAGTACTGGAGCTTCAGCTTCAGCATCATTCCCTCCAAAGAAATCCCAGGGCTGATCTCCTTCAGAATGGACTGGTAGGATCTCCTTGCAGTCCAAGGGACTCTCAAGAGTCTTCTCCAACACCACAGTTCAAAAGCATCAGTTCTTCGGTGCTCAGCTTTCTTCACAGTCCAACTCTCACATCCATACATGACCACTGGAAAAACCATAGCCTTGACTAGACGGGCCTTTGTTGGCAAAGTAATGTTTCTGCTTTTCAATATGCTATCTAGATTGGTCATAACTTTTCTTTCAAGGAGTAAGCATGTTTGCATTTCATGGCTGCAGTCACCATCTGCAGTGATTTTGGAGCCCCCCAAAATAAAGTCTGATACTCTTTCCACTGTTTCCCCATCTATTTCCCATGGAGTGATGGGACCAGATGCCATGATCTTCATTTTCTGAATGCTGAGCTTTAAGCCAACTTTTCCATTCTCCTCTTTCACTTTCATCAAGAGGCTTTTTAGTTCCTCTTCACTTTCTGCCATAAGGGCGGTGTCATCTGCATATCTGAGGTTATTGATATTTCTCCCAGCAATCTTGATTCCAGCTAGTGTGTACAGTCCAGCGTTTCTCATGATGTACTCTGCATAGAAGTTAAATAAGCAGGGTGACAATATACAGCCTTGACGTACTCCTTTTCCTATTTGGAACCAGTCTGTTGTTCCATGTCCAGTTCTAACTGTTGCTTCCTGACCTGCATATAGGTTTCTCAAGAGGCAGGTCAGGTGGTCTGGTATTCCCATCTCTTTCAGAATTTTCCACAGTTTATTGTGATCCACACAGTCAAAGGCTTCACACACACACCCACCTATGGCCTCCTCCCACTTTTTTCCCGGTGATGACATGAAGAAATCTAGAGGATGATTCCAGATTATATGATGGACCATGACCTAAAAGCATAACTCAGGCCCCTGGGACACTGGAATTTCAAAATGCCGTGTTTACTAATGTTTAAGTGCATTGTCCTACCTACATTTGGTTGGAAAAGAACAACCACATAAGGACTAGAATGATTTAGCAGTGGTGCATAAAGGGGATTCAGTTATTTTTAGTTATCAGGGGCTTAGAACAGATTGGTGTGGTGATTTTGTCTTCCTGAGGCTTTGATGTCAAACTGCTTGGGTGTAAATCCAGGCTCAACATGAGCTGCTTGCTCTCTGGCAGTTCATTCAGTGCTTTTTAATTCACTCTTTTCCCCACAGAGTTTTCTTTCTAGGGTAACTAAGAGAATTAAAAGAGATCAATGATAAATTGCATAGCATAGTGGCTGGCACGTGATAAATGTGGTATTATCGATATTTCAGTATACATTAGTTGTAAGTATTTGTCTCAATTGGTTGTTTCTGGAAACTTGAGTTTGTTTCTGGGCACTTATTTAAAAAGAAATAAAAGCTAATAGGACATGTTAAGAGGAGGGAAAAGAGACTGCATATGAGGCGTGTTTGGTAAAATTAGAGATGTTAAGACTAGAGAAGACCTAGGTCTCTGGAACTTCAATAAGAACATTTGACACTTAATCTTTGTGATAACAGGGAGTATAACTAAGTTTAAAATTTTGTTTAGGAAGGTAAATGTTTTCCACCATTGCATAATTTTAGGCTGAGGCATAGAAGTCTCTTAATGGGTTTATCACTGAGGAGATTCTGAAACATGGAAGAATTAAAAATCTGTATGCTTCATTCCATATCCTTATGTCATGATTCTAGCCCCTCGGGATTATTTCCAATGCTTGTCTGTTACTTCCTCTCTCCCTGTTTGAAAATGACAAACATCAAACAGAGATAATACTCATGTTGCTTCATGAAATTCCATAGTATGTTTTGTTATTTGGAGACTCTGCACACACACACACACATTTATACGTACACGCTTAGTTACAATGACTTAGTTATTCCACTTTTGACATTAAAAAAAAGTTAAAGTGTTTTATCAGGCTCAAAAATACAATGTTCATTTATGCTAACTGGTTCATAAATGCAATACATTTTCTTTTAACATATTTGTGACACAAAAGTCTAATTTTTTCTGTTTTTTTCTTTTTAAATAGTAGAGGCAGTAAATAATGAACTGCTAGTTGACAGAATTGGGGAGATTTCCTCAGTCCCAGGGGTTGTTACCTCCAGATTAAAACAAACAAACAAAACAAAACAAAACAAAATATCCTGAAACAGCAGGGTTCCAACAAATTTGCAGACTGTCCTTCTGGCTCACTCCCTCTCCCCTTTTTTTCTTCAACTTCTCTCTCATGCATTCCTGTCTCAGAAAGTGATTGATTTTGGCAAAAGACCAGTGGCTTCAGATAATAATTTAGAACCCCAATACCCTCATTTATAGACTGTTCACATTTACAATTTAAGCCCTGCTATTTCAGACTAAACTTTTTTAAAGCTTGCTGCTGCTGCTAAGTCGCCTCAGTTGTGTCCGACTCTGTGTGATCCCATAGACAGCAGCCCACTGGGCTGCCCCGTCCCTGGGATTCTCCAGGCAAGAACACTGGAGCGGGTTGCCATTTCATTCTTGATGCATGAAAGTGAAAAGTGAAAGCAAAGTCTGTGTCATGTCCGACCCTTCGCGACCCCAGGGGTTGCAGCCTACCAGGCTCCCCCACCCATAGGATTTTCCAGGCAAGAGAACTGGAGTGGGGTGCCATTGCCTTCTCTGTTTTTAAGGCCTACTTTTGAGTAAATATTTATCTGTATCTATTGATAAGTAATGATTTGGGAGGGGCTTCCCCAATGGCTTCCCTGGTGACTCAGACAATAAGAAATCTACCTGCAATGCAGGAGACTTGGGTTCAGTCCCTGGGTTGGAAAGATCCTCTGGAGATGGGAACAGCAACCCTCTCCAGTATTCTTTTCTGGAGAATTCTGTGGAGGGAGGAGCCTGGTGGGCTGTAGTCATGGTATTGAAAAGAGCTGGACCCGACTGAGCAGCTACACTACACTTTGCCTGATGGCTCAGTGGTCTGCAATGCAGGAGCTGCAAGAGACTAGGGTTTGATCCCTGGGTTGGAAAGATCCCCTGGAAGAGGAAATAGCAACCCACTCCAGTATTCTTGCTTGGAGAATCCTGTGGACAGAGGAGCCTGGTGGGCTACAGTCCATGGGGTCGCAAAGATTCAGACACAACTGAGCGACTAAGCACGAGCACAAATTTGGAAAGAGATTTTAAAAATAGGAGTACTCAGGACTGATCTAATAATTACATTAGTATATTTGAGTAAACATCACTTAAACTGATGTGTTAATTTATTCAGGTTATCCAAAGGTGTGAACCATCGCTGGTGAATTCTCTCTGAGGGAATTTCAGTGCTGGTGGAAAAGGCCAGATTGTCAACTTTTGAGACTGAACTATGTCGTCAGTGGGAACAAAGTTTGAATGGGCTGCAACAAAATTTTATTGCCGAAAACTCAAAGGCAATAAACATTTTCTAAACTTGGTAGAAGACTATCCTAAGACTGCAGCTTCCTAGCACCCACATGGCAGTTAATTTTGGCATTTGGGGTGGGGGAAGCATTCTAACCCAAGAATAATAATGACTAAACAGCTTAACTCTTATCTGTGTAATGGCTTAATGAAAGAGAAAAAGGAAAAACAGAGAAAGTGAATGTAATAGGAAGGTGAAAACGCACCTTAATTGTGATTCTGTGCAGCATATTCTGTGTACAAATAAATAGGCTTCAACACCTGCTGATGTGCTGGCATCTGGCTTGAAAACAACAAACATCTGTTTGTAATTTGCAGTGGGAGACCCTGACAGTGAGGAACTGGATACTGTCACAAAATATACAACCTTGTTAAGCCCCTAAAAGGATTCAGAGGAAAGACAATGAATGGATAATTTGGGGCATGTGACTCCCATGTGACAAGGTGATAAGACCTGTTGGGCTTTTCTTACCAGGTTGCCATTATGTTTCCATCTTGAATCATTATTTAATAGACTGTAATCATTTTAAGCTACTTTTTGAAGGAATGCTCTATTTAAAAGAGAATTTTCCCGACCAGGCTACATCTTCCACGTTCTTGCTCAGTGCTAAGTCGCTTCAGTCCTGTCCATCTCTTTGCAACCCTATGGACTGTAGCCCTCCAAGCTTCTCTATCCATGAATTTTCTAGGCAAGAATACTGGAGTGGGTTGCCACTTCCTCCTCTAGGGAATCTTCCCAACTCAGAGATTGAACCTCCGTCTCTTGAGTCTCCTGCATTGACACGCGGGTTCTTTACCACTAGCGCTGCCTGGGAAGTCTTCAGATTCTTATTATTTCTCCATAGTAGATACAGACATCCTAAAACTACACAGATTTACGTTCCCTCAAGCAGGCCAAGTTTTGAAGAATCAAGGGCGTGGGCAGAAGTCCCAGACATGTTTGCTCGGCGTCCCAAGGCAGTCAGACGGGCATATCAGGTTCCTTGTCTTCTGTCTCTAAAAAATCCTGCAGCTCTTGTGCTCCTGGATTGTGGGAATGACTGAGATATTTTAAGCAACACCTCATCATTTTTCCTTCTGACCCAGGTGCCAGGTATGGTAACGTTCCCACCAGAAATTTAAAACTTCTTCCAACATTTTTGTAAAAAAGGAAGATGAACACCTGGGGCCTTGGAAGCCCCACTCCCAATCTCTCTTTACCCTTTTCTCATTTTTCCAAGGTTTTGTGTGCCAAGATTCCTTCTTTTGCTCACATCCAAATACGAGAATTCCAAAGATGACTTTTGCATTAGTCAGTTATGGCTGGTGTAACAAAATACCACTGCATAGGTAACTTATAAACAAGATATTTATTTCTCACTGTTCTGAAGGCTGGAAGTCTGAGATCAGGGTACAGCATGGTAGATGAGCACACTCTGCTGGAGTGCAGACTTCTGACTTCATGCTTGTCTTCCCTCTCTAGGTGGAAGGAGAGAGGATATCTCTGGGATCTCTTTTGAAAGGGCTCTAATCTCATTCGTCAGGGCTCCACCCTCATGACATAGTGAAAGTGCAAGTCACTCAGTCCTGTCAGACTCTTTGTGCCCCCATGAACTATACAATCCATGGAATTCTCTAGGCCAGAATACTGGAGTGGGTAGCCTTTCCCTTCTCCAGGGGATCTTCCCAACCTAGGGATCAAACCCAGGTCTCCCGCATTACAGGCGGATTCTTTACCAGCTGAGCCACATGAGAAGCTCATGACATAAGCGAGTCTCAAAGAGCCCATCTCGTAATACCTCACAGTGGGCATTGGGATTTTGACATATGAATCCTGTGGGGACACACATTCAGACCATATTGATGCTGAAAGTTGGGCCTCTGTGCCCTGGTGCCAAATCATATCTTGTAGACAGAGTTCGGGGTGAATCTGCGTTCAACTCTGTTGACTGACATACAATTAGGCTGCAGTGACTAAGGACCACATAAGACTTTTGAAGGGATCTTTGCTGAGGAGAAGGGGACGACAGAGGATGAGATGGTTGGATGGCATCACCCACGTGATGGACATGAGTTTGAGTAGGGTCTGGGAATTGGTGATGGACAGGGAAGCCTGGCATGCTGCAGTCCATGAGGTTGCAAAGAATCAAACATGACTGAGCGACTGAACTGAACTTGCTGTCCCAAGTTTTAACCTTCTTTCTTCATACCTGGTCTTGACCCGATTGTCCTCATCCCATTCCTACATTAGGCTAATAAAGTGAAACTGGTATGTGGTGGTGGTTTAATCACTAAGTTGTGTCTGATTCTTGGGACCCCATGAACTATACCTGCCAGGCTCTTCTGTCCGTGGAGTTTTGCAGGCAAAAAAATACTGGAATGGGTTGCCATTTCCTTCTCCAAGGAACATTACCTGACCCAGGGATTGAACCCTAGTCTCCTGCATCGCAGATGGATTCTTTATTGATGAAGCTACCAGGGAGACCCCAACACTGATATACCTTCCATTAAAGAAAAGAATAGCTTTATTCCTTTGATGGGCACATGTTGTGGGGAAGACACAGTGGGCTCCTACCCTGAAAAACTGTCCCAGTCCAGGAGGATTTGATGAGGAGTTTATAGCAGTTGATTCAAGTGTGGAATTACTGATAAAATTTGAGTGTGTTGGGGACCTGAGGTGTCATATCTTTTTGCCTTTTTATACTGTTCATGAGATTCTTGAGGCAAGAATACTGGAGTGGCTTGCTGTTCCCTCTGCCAGTGGACCATGTTTTGTCAAATCTTTTTTCAGAACAACAACACATAATCTGATCAGTTTCTGTGGTTCCTTTAATCTGGCTGCAGGTAGTCTCTTGAAGAGCTTCTCTGGTTCTTTTAGTCTGGAATGAAGAATACTGAAGTCTTCAATCTGTTGGGACTTTTCTTTCTATAAAGAGCTTAAAGATATTGGTGTATGTATCCCTGGAGGAGGAACCAGGACCCCACCCCAGGGCTGCACTATCGTTTCTCAGCTGCTCCTGCCTTGTCTCTGCACAGCCTCCCTTCTCTGATTGTTGCTGTTGTTCCCTTGCTCAGTTGTGTCTGAAGCTTTGTGACCCCATGGACTGCAGCAAGCCAGGCTTCCCTGTCCTTCACTACTCCCGGAGCTTGCTCAAACTCATGTCCGTTGAGTCAGTGATGCCCTCCAACAGTATCGTCCTCTGTCCATTACCTTCTCTGATTAGCAGCCTTTTGGAGCTCAGAGGTCATGGAGACTAGAGTTAGCTGCCTACAAACAACTAACAGGGGACCTGGAAAGGCTTCTATGCCCAGGAGCCGCACTAGGTCCTGCTCGGTTTCAGTAGCAGCTTTGTGAAATAGTTCGTTTCTATCTGTCATCATGGATAATGACAACCTTTCAAGTTTAATGTATTTGATCAGTGAAATTGTTGCAGGAAAGAGAGTAGGGTGCGAAAAGATGGTCACATCCCAGGCCACCCTGAAGTCCCTGGGACGGCCACCAAGTGTGGGTTCTTGGCCTCCCACAGGACGGAATTCAAGACTGAGCCTTAATAAAGTGAAAGGAGGTATATTCAGGGAGGAAACGCACTCCACAGGCAGAGTGCGGCAGTTCGGAAGGTAAGAGAGGCGCTGGATATGCAGCTGTCCGTTTTTTTTTTTTTTTATTTGTTGTTGTTCTGTTGCTAAGTTGTGTCCAACTCTTTGTGACCCCATGGACTGCAGCATGCCGGGCTTCCTTGTCCTTCACTATCTCCTGGAGTTTCCTAAAACTCATGTCCATTGATTCAATGATGCCATCCAGCCATCTCATCCTCTGTGGCTCCCCTTTCCTCCTGCCTTCAATCTTTCCAAGCATCAGTGTCTTTTCTGATGAGCTGGCTCTTCACATCAGGTGGCCAGAGTATTGGAACTTCAGCATCAGTCTTTCCAATGAATATTCAAGGTTGATTTCCTTTAGGATTGACTGGTTTGATCTCTTTGCTGTCCAAGGGACTCTCAAGAGTCTTCTCCAGAACCATAGTCCCAAAGCATCAGTTCTTCAGAGCTCCCTTGGGGGAGGGCGGGGATTTCCAGGAACTGAGCCACTGTTGGCTTTTCGGCACGTATGGTCACGTCACTGGCAGATGCGTCATTTAGCTTGCTGCTGCGTTTGCTGTTGCTGTTGTTAAATGGCTAAGTCATGTCTGACTCTTTGTACTGTGTTATAGTGATCATATTCTGAGGCTCAAGACTTGCCATCTTGGACCTGTTTGGTTCTAATCAGTTTATGTCCTCGGTCTATATCATTTTTCTAAAGATTGTGCCTTGCCCCCTTCCTGTGTCAAGATAACAATCATGGTATAAATTTTTAAAAATAAAATATTGTGTTTAAATTATTGATAAAATCTCCAGATACTAAGTATGATTAGGACTCCATAATAACTTATAGATACACCCATTTTTAAATTTTCTAGGCGTGCATTTTGAATTACCAAATTTAAAAGAGAGGCGCAGGGGCAATAGAGAATGAGATGGTTGGATGGCATCACTGACTTAATGGACATGAGTTTTAGCAAGCTCCACGAGATAGTGAAGGACAGGGAAGCCTGGTGTCCTGGTCACAAAGAGTTGGACTCAACTTAGTGACTGAACAACAACATCTGGTATCTGATAATCTTAGCATCTGGCCACATCTGGTCTTGTTAAGTTTAAATACCCTGTGTAACTTAGGTGCCTGAATTAGAGCAACCCAAACAATTTGATATAAATTCTTATTTTATAATTTATATTAATATTTAAAATTAAATGTGTAGAGTGGATTCAATGATGCCCTAGTTGGTTAAAAACAGTAATTAACCAATAAAGCAAAACAAGATTATTGCTTGCACAAGAAATAAATATCTGTGATTTCTGATTGGTTGGCATGTAGGTTTTCAACCTATGTGCTGAGACTAAATTCTGAGTTTCCCTCTTGGAGGAAATTTGCCTGTTTACCAACATACATGTCAAAGCTATATACTGGACCTCACAAATCTCTTTTTAATTTTTTAGGAAGTTCAAAATTTAAGGAATTCCCTGTTTGTCTAATGGTTGGGTTTCTGTGCTTTCACTGCCAACAGCCTGGATTCAATCCCTGATTGAGGAACTAAAGTCCCATAAGCCATGCAACACAGCCAAAAGAAAACCTCAAAATGTAAAGAACTTCTACTGTGATCATAGAATCTAATGGTTGAGGAAATTGTGAAGAATCTAACATTTCTATCATGATATTAAAGTTATCATCAAATTAGATTTTTAAAATTTTGTTGCTTGATTAAATCTAAAATGCACCTGAGCCAATCAGAAAACTTTCAACTTAAAAAAAAAAGGAATAAGGAAATTTCTATTTAGACAACATACAAAAGAAGCTTAGCATGTAAGGATAAAATGTTTGACTAAGTATATGACGGCCTAAGTGAAATTCATATTTATTATCTCCCTTGCTCATTTAAAATATATATTAAGGCTTTGTAGACATTAATACTTAATTTCATTTTTAATTAGATGGATACAAGTAAATATTGAGTGTATTCATTTTTCTCTACTTCTGAAAGTAAAATGTAAGGTCTGTGATTTAGTTTTTGCTTTTTGACTTAGGGTTGCTTGGGAGGGATGGGAACCCAATTGGAGAGCTAGACGCATAGGTGTGGCAAATAGTAGGGATAACCTAGGTCAGAGAAGCAGCTACACAGCTACACAGGAGTTTTCATCAGATTCTTCTCTACAGACTACACTTTTAAGTTTTTGTATCTGGTTATTAATTATTTTAATACCCTTAATTATTTCTGCCAGGTTCTTTAATTTTGACTGCTTGTCATAGTTTTAAAGTATTGTAAAGTTTTTCTTTTTTTTTTGTCTGCTACACAATACTTCTAAGTCATAATATATTTTCCAGAAAGAGAGTAAACCCACCAACTGGAATTTAAGCTGTGTCATCTTAATTGAGTGAGATCATTTTGCCTGAAACTGCGATTAAATCTCGGCTTGCCCATGTGTTAACTAGTCTGTATTAAATTTTGTTCAGATAAAGTTTGAGGCACTGAATATTTAACTTCTCATTATTGAATATTTGTTACTGGGATCCCATACTTGCATCTCAGACACATGCATTGTTTTTTATCTTCTGCTTAGAAAAAGACATTCTTAAATATGACACATAGGAATCTTATGCAAGATTCATTTTGCAAATGAAGTCCTTAATTGTTTTGCGTAGTATCATGTTATTTTGAAAAGAAGAAGGAACTCCATAATTGTTACAATGTATTCGGTGTAGGAGAAGGAAATGGCAACCCACTCCAGTATTCTTGCCTATAGAATTCCATGGACAGAGGAGCCTGATGTGCTATAGTCCGTGGGATCGCAAAGTCCGACATGACTGAGCAACTGAGACTGCACATTGAGTGTCTTTACATTTTGTTTCTACTTGTTACTACTCTTTTTTAAAAAGTTATTGATTTATTTGCCTGTGTCGGGTCTTAGCAGCAGGGATGGGATTTTCGTTTGTGTCACACTGGACCCTCAATTGTGGCGCAGAGCTCAGTATTTGTAATCCATGGGCTTCTCTTGTTGCCACTTGAGGACCTATTTGCTATGTGGCATGTGAGTTCCTCTGCCAGGAACATCCCCTGCACTGGAAGGTAGATTCTTAACCACTGGACAACCAGGGAAGTCCCTCACTACTCTTTTATCAAATACATACTACAATTCGGCATTTTTATATGTTCTCTTCTGTAATTGTCCTCTAAATATAATTTGGCAAATAAAAATATTTAATATTTAGCAAAATGAGCTATCATGCTCAATGTCTTCCAGCCTTTAAGTGGTAAGCATCAGGATATCAATTCCAAAACCCATACTCTGAATTATGCATTTATGAATGTATTTATAGTTATGGCTTTGTTACTGCTCTAATCATTTAGTAAATAAGAGTTATAGTCAGATTTCTTAAATTTTTTTTCTGTTCCTTAAACTCCCCGTTCAATTATTTCTGTTTCTGAGAGTATCACTCATCACTCTCCAAATGGGGAAGCCTTTTAAATAATCTTTGACAGTATGCAGTACATAACCATTCCTTTGAGATCTGGGTTTTCAAAATTATACCTACTGAGTTTATTTGCTTACCTATTAAATAAATATTCTAGCTGGTAAAAACCACTGACTACGACAGTCTGAAGTCACTTTCTCAGATGGGTTCATTTCATGTTTGATCAGAGGAATTTCAAGACTTGAGATATTTGACTTGGGAAAATAGTCAACACCCTAGTTGCTCTCAGCTCCTCCTCTTCATGACATTTTGTAAACAAGGGATATTTGTATCAGATCTCAAACAGATACTCCTCAAAATCTTATTCTCTGCTGAGCTCTATAAAGGAAAGATACTGTTGATACTATAAGATACTATACTATTGCTTATAAATTAGCAATCAGGCCCTAGAAATCCTAGATGGATTGTATTGATAATTATAGCAACACACACAAAACGTTCTCTTGACTAATGAGAATGTTTTAATATGAAACATCTCAGACCTTTTTAGGTGCCACAATGCCAGCCCACTGAGGAGTTAATGTTATGGTAAACAGTGTTTACAGCCCTCCAGAAAGCTATGTATATTGGACAGACTCTTAACCTTCTCTTAAGCTTTCAAATGAGTCAAGCTGGTGCTCTCTTTGCTACTGACGACTTGCCAGAGATTCACTCTTTGAGAGAGAAACAGTTCATCATTGATCATCCCACAGATTTGGTGCCAGGAAGAGACTAATCATCACTATACACGCAAGCTATTTAGTTCCGTCCTGCTAACATGAATGTAAGACTTGACCCAAACCAAGCTGAATGGCTTTGAGTGAAAAATAAGATGTAATTTCTGGTACTCATTATTACATAATGCAAACAACACATCATCGTGAAAATAACAGCCTGCTTTAAAGCTTCTGTGTAATATGTTGTTTCTGTGTAATATGGCCAAGGATACCCCTCCCATTTTAAACCCATGTGCTACTGAATCTCTTTCTGATCCTGTTTCCCAAATGTCACACCATGCTTTTAGCTGCTCAGAGTCCTGCACTTTCAGACCAAACTGAAGAAATATCTCCAAAAATGACCGCAAGTGACAATCTTTGCCTTCACATAATTAGTTCCATTTTCTATCAATAAGGCACGTATTTCTTTAAATGACTTTTAAAAAAATACTAAATACTAATGTCTAAATACTAAATGCCAATGTTTATCTTTTCTTTTCTTTTTTCAGTCTAGTAGGGTAATTCTGTAGCAGGGGCATGTATCAGGGATAATTTATCCATAACATCTGCTTTCATGCTTAGACAATCAGAATTAGGGGATTTTTGTGTTGAAAATGACATAATTTTGTGTGCTTTGATGTTTTTATTGAACTTTGCATCTCAAATTAGATTTTAGTTTTTAAAGGAGTGGGCAGTAACTATACCTTTTAGAAAAAAATTGTCCTTATTATCTCGATTAATTGCTGCATGGTGAAAATTGAAGTATTTTAATTTTGGAAGCTTTTGGATTGAAATATATTATTAAATTAAAAAGCAGCAAGCAAAAACTGATGACTTGGTAGGTTTACTAAATAACTCAGTGAGATCTCAAGATGAGGAAGAAAATCAGAACAGAAGCCCAGGTTTTTCTGAAAGCAAAGCCCCAGCTCTTATCTGCTGCTCTGTTCTCTTTGCTAGCTTGTACCCTCATCAGTTTAGGCTTTGTCCCAATGTTTGATGTTTAGTTTGTTAAATACCTATAATGAATTACTACCTAAAATGCTGTCTATTGAGATCATATTTAGGAAGGGTTGGGATTGCTAAGCAACTATGTGATGATAAAGATGATTGAAATGTAATCTCAGTGAGGGCTAGAAATTTGGTAAAATTTTAAGCAGAACTTTATCCCCATTAGGGCTTCCCTGGTGGCTCAGACGGTAAAGTGTCCGCTTGCAATGCAGGAGACACAGGTTTGATCCCTGGATTGGGAAGATCCCTTGAAGAAGGGAATGGCTACCCACTTCAGTATTCTTGCCTGGAGAATTCCGTTGACAGAAGCTACAATCCATGCAGTAGCAAAGAGTCAGGCACAACGCACTGACGAATACTTTCATTACTTTCTTCTTTTACTTTATCCCCATTACCAAGATCAATGCCTGAAAAATAGCAGGAAATTGGTAATATACATTGAATAAACTGAATGTGTACATTTGGCTAAATGACACTCCTACCTCACAAATGAGTTAAAAATCACCCCAAGGTATAAAAAGCGATTAGAGAAAATTGGAAAATTAATTTTGCTGATGGAACTAACTGTCAAATATACTTGGTTCACCACCATATGACTAAACGATGTATGCTAATTCACTTCAGCTGTGTCAGACTCTGTGAGACCCTGTGGACTGCAGCCTGCCAGACTCGTCTGTCCATGGGATTTTCCAGGCAAGAATACTGGACTGGATTGCCATGCCCTCTTCCAGGGGATCTTCCTGACCCAAGGAGCAAACCTGCATTTCTTATGTCTAACCTGCATTGGTAGGCAGGTTCCTTACCACTAGTGGCACCTAGGAAGCCCCCACTAAAGGATGGCTGAGGCTAAAATTCTGGGCTACCTGCAGCCTCAAGCCATTCAAGGAAAGGCTGTCTGACAAATGTACCTTCTCTGTGTGATCAATGCTACAAAATATACAGATTGGTGGAAATCTAGTTTCATTATCAGAATGGTAAATTATCCTTGAATTGTAAAGTCTCCATTGCAAAGTGACTAAAAGTTGAGTTTTCAAAAGGAGCTTTTTTACAGGAAGTTGTATGCAATAAATAAAAGGAACTTTTATGCCTTTCTCCCACAGACAATAGGAAAGTCAGAATTTGTGTCCCCTAAAATATCTTTTAAAAAATTTTGTTATTTTGCAATGATATTTAATGTTTCAGTGTTATGAAAGAAGAGAAGTAAGACGATGACAAATGATAGTAGTAATAACTGAACTGTTTCACAATTAGATAAATCTGATTTGGATTTGGGATTTTATGAAAACAATGATACTTTAAACTGATAGAGTATTGAAAGTCACCCATATTGAGAAAAAGCAGAGAAAATTTACATCACAAAATATCAGGTGAATTAATGCAACACTGTTTTTTAAAAGAGTCTTCAAAAGTTAAAGCTTATTATAATGTGTTATAATAAACAAGAAAATGACAACTACTTTTAGTATAAGAAAAAAACAGCTTATTTGAATTTTCTAACTTTATTTTGCCTTCTCTGAGACAATATTCTTTTCTCAAATTTCTAAAGAGAATATTTATGTTTTTTAATCATCACTCTGGTGTTGTTGAACATATTGCAGAGGAAATAGGTTTCCATGAGTACTGAGTCGAGTCCGACTCTTTGTGATTCTACAGACAACAATACTGGAGTGGATTGCCATTTCCTCCTCCAGGGGATCTTCTTGACCCAGGGATCAAACCCACGTCTTTCGTCTCCTGCATTGGCAGGTGAATTCTTTACTACTGGGCTACCTGGGAAGCCCACTGGGTTTCAGAGCAATTGCAAATAGCAAGTAGATGGTGTTGTTCAAGCTCACTGCGTCTTTGTCCAGTGCTTTCTTTCCTTTTGCACAAAATGATGGGGCAGGAATGCGTAATATAAGGTGTTTCTGACAGAGGATTCCACAGTCAAAAAATACTCACATGCATGAGTAGCTATAATGTAAAGATGACTGTGGCAACAATGAAGAACGAAAGCGTCATCTTTCTCTAGGGAAAATGAGATTTCCTTCCCCTATAAACAAACTTTTGCTGGATCTCCAGTGAACAGGTTCTCTACCATCAGAATAAATCTAATCTCAGCTGTCTTCAAGGAAAGACTTCATCATAGCAAAACAGTTACAGCTTCCCAAAGGTTTTGAGATTTTATTTTTATTGCCTTTTGTCTTATATGCCTAATAAATAAACATAAGTTTCTCCCTGTTTCTATTTCTGGGTTACACAAAAGCAACTGGATGGGTTTTACCAGAGGATACTTTAGGATGACCTGGCTCAGACAGTAAAGAATTCACGTACAATACTGGAGACCTGGGTTCAATCCCTGGGTTGGGAAGATCCCCTGGAGGAAGGCATGGCAACCCACTTCAGTATTCTTGCTTGGAGATGAGCTGGCAGGCTATAGCCCATGGGATCACAAAGAGTTAGACATGACTGAGCAACTAAGCATAGCTTTAAAATAGAGGTTGTGTCATCAAGATCACCATGGGCAGGCTTAAAAGACACCCCAAAGACATAGGTTACCATCCTGGAGAATACTGTAACTGCTGATCATAAGGATATGCCATAGATATGAAGATGGTACCAGGAGAGAAAAATAAACAATGATTTATATCACAAGCCTCGATTTGAAAGTCACAAGGGCAGACACTCAGAATTTCAGGTGCTGATTTGCAGTAAAGGTGTTTCTCACATGGGCGTCTCTAGAAACCTTATCCAGAGTGAGTAATAGCAGAGAGATACTGATATAATGTTGGCAAAGGTTGTCACAAGCATTGCAGAGACCAGCTTGTTCTAAACACCTTTCTTTCTCATAGATTTTACTAAATATAACTGGACCTAGGAAAATGCAGAAGGAACTTACCCTGTGTCAACAGGAAAGTTTGCTCAATCTTACTGTTTTTTTTTTTAAAGAACTTTTTTCTGAGTAGCTCTTTAGTATCCTCCTCCTGATATACATAAAATATATATTTACAAATAACTAGGCAACACCATGGTATTTTGGCCTCTCTTTCTGTAAATATTTTGGGAATTGTTTCCACATAATACATAGTGGAGTCATGAGCACCTGGGAGCAATGAGCATCATCAATGTGTAGATGAGCACTGAAGCCTGGGAGAGGATAGTTGCTCAGGTGAAATAGGTCAGATGAGAATTAAAGAAAATTATCCAACCAGTCCATTCTGAAGGAGATCAACCCTGGGATTTCTTTGGAAGGAATGATGCTAAAGCTGAAAGTCCAGTACTTTGGCCACCTCATGTGAAGAGTTTATTCATTGGAAAAGACTCTGATGGGGGGAGGGATTAGGGGCAGGAGGAGAAGGGGACGACCGAGGATGAGCTGGCTGGATGGCATCACGGACTCAATGGACGTGAGTCTGAGTGAACTCCGGCAGATGGTGATGAACAGGGAGGCCTGGCGTGCTGCAATTCATGGGGTCGCAAAGAGTTGGACACAACTGAGTGACTGAACTGAACTGAACTGAATGACATGCCTTTGAGGAACTGGCACTGAAGGATGGGCAAAGACGAATCTGAAAAGTAAATTGAGAAGCAGCAGCCAGAAGGAATTCCAGGAAAACACAGCCTCCTGGAGATGAAGGCAGGTGGGCTTCTCACAAAGCAGCCCCAAGCCACACACTCAGGCGCTAAGTTGTGTCCGACTCTTTGTGATCCTGTGGACTGTAGCCCTCCAGGCTCCTCTGTCCCTGGGATTTTCTAGGCAAGAATCCTGGAGTGGGCTGCCATTTCCCTCTCCAAGGGATCTTCCCCACCCGGGGCTGGAACCCACATCTCCTTCTTAGGTAAGTGGATTCTTTACCACTACCACCACCTGGGAAGACCTAGAGATCAGGGAGGGAAGGCATATGTATCGGTTGGAATTTCCAATTAGATTATTTCTCTGTAGTGAAAGCAGTTTCTAAAGCCCTGTGAGTGAAAATGGTGAGATGTGTGTGGGTCGGGGGGAATGAAGTGGAAGGTTAGCATCTGAGGACAGAAGGAAGACCATAAAAGGACCCAGGTTACTTGTGACCCTTGGGGAGGTGGGCCAGAAAAGCTTTGGGTTTTGTTGTTAAATGAGTGGCTGAATTCTTTTTTTAAAGACTTATGAGAGAAGCGCATATAACAAGATAGTATTGACACAACAGCAGGAGAAGTTACATATTTTTAATCAGTTCCTATAAAGCATTGAAGTGATAAGATTCCTCTCCTCCTCATTCTATTCATGTTTCCATTCTTAAAAATACTGCAATTTGCTGCTTATAAATTTCCTTTAGCTTTACTTTTGAATGACTTTGCCCTTATGCTTCATTCATATTTGCTTTATGTTATGAATGGAATAACCCTTTTAAATTAAATATGAAAAATTACCCTAAATGTATCATGAGATATATTTATATACAGTTGTGCTATATTTCCTGGTACAAGTGGACTGGTTTTACAGTAGTGTCTTGGAATTGAGGTCCCTTTGGTGTAAATATATTTTTGTATGTCACTTATTTTGCAGGCAAGCTTATGGGTCTTCTATATGTTGGTATTATCTGATGTGGTTATAAATCTATTCTTATAGCACCAATTTAACTTCGAGCCTAGCTGCCCTAGTTTTCATATCCATTTTTGTAAGACATAACAGTTCAGAAATTATTAATAAACTATGAAAGCACTGATGTAGGAAGATTGAAATAATTTGTTAGGCTTTTTTTCCCCCCGCAAAGTGAAACCACTTAACTCACAGGCTTTGGAGTAAAGAAAGAAAAAAAAAAACTTGTTTAAAATGATGGCTCTCTGTGTGACCCCGAACTTTGGTTTTCTTATCTGTAAATGTGGATAATCAACCTTATTGGGTTGTTATAAAAATTTAGTTAAACAATGTTTAATAGAGTGCCTGGAAGAAATTGAAAGTTTTAGTTGCTCAGTCGTATCCAACTCTTGGCGACCCCATGGACTGTAGCCTGCCAGGCTCGTCTGTACATGGAATTCTCCAGGAGAGAATATTGGAGTGGGTAGCCATTCCCTTCTCCAGGGGATCTTCCTGACCTGGAGATTGGACCCGAGTCTCCTGCCTTGCAGGTGAATTCTTTAGTCTGAGCCACCAGGGAAGCTCAGTGGAGTGCTCACGACATAGCAAAAATAGCAGAAATATGTGAATAGCAGAAAACCCAATTAAGTAATATAAGGATTTTAAATAATTAGGGGATGTGTTTGCCCTCATAGTTTGGAAAGTGAGCTGAGGAGTCCACTTCCTTCCCATGTACTTCCCATGTTCCTTTATGTACTTGCTTTGTCTTTCGGGGCCATCTTCATAGAAACCTGGCTTCACGCTGTCATTATTCAAAGGAAGAGAGAGCATGAGTGCTTTTGCTGTACAAGGAAACTTCTTTTCCCAGAAGCTTCTTTATGTCTAAATGACCCTGATTTAGGGTCACGTGACCATTTCTTAAGGTATACAGCATAGTGGTTTGAATTACATATATTGTGGAAGAATTACCGCAGAAAGTTTGCTTAGCATTCATCATCTCATGTAGATACTATAAAAGAAGAAGCAAAAAAAAAAAGAAAAGAAAAAATTTTTCCTTGTGATGAAAACCCTTAGGTTTTAGTCTCTCCTAGTTTTCATAGATACCACACAACAGTGTTAACTGGTGCTTCTTTATCTTGCAAATGGGAGTTTGTCTTTCATCACCTTTCTCCAGTACCCCCCTCCCACTTTTCCTGTGAGGTTTCTTTGTTCTAAATTCCACGCATAAATGAGATCATAGTGTGCTTGTTTTCATCTGTTTTACTCTTTCACTTGGTGTAATGCCCTCGAGGTCCATCCATGTTGTCACAAATGGTAGGATCTCTTTGTTTTTTAATAGCTGAATAATATTTCATTGTGTATATGTACTGCAACTTCTTTACCCATCCAATGGTTGGTGGACACCTACATGGTTTCCATGTCTTGACTACTATTAATACTGGTTCTTTCAACGTGGAGTGCAGCTATCTGTTCAGTTGGTATTTTCATTTCCTTTGAATATGTTCTTGAAAGTGGAATTTCTGAATTATATGGTAGTTCTATTTTAATATTTTAAGGATCCTCCATACTGTTTTCCATATTCATGTGCCCATTCTGAAGCAGTCCTTCTGGCTGCGGAAAAGCCATGTTCTAACAGTGGCTAATGTTCTTAAAACAACTATTGCAGAGTTTTGGGAATTATTCTTTGTCTGGTCAGTCATTTTTGGAGCTGGAGGTTGGGTCAGTGGACACTGAATCACTGTGTGAAAGAGAGAAAGACCCTAAAAAATATTACAGTTCAATTTGGAAAGGCTAGCAGGGTGCTGATTAGGCATTTAAATAATAGCTATAATCCCCCTCATATTGAGCCCCAAATCCTTCCCAGCAAAAAGTGAAGCCAAAGGGTGAGACCCCTCTGGGCTGATGTCAATTCGTGTACTTGATCAAAATATCTCAGTGATCTTCCATTCTTGGCTCAATACGTGTGTTAGTGGCTTTGCCTTACCCTCATCACCTGTTTTGGTACTTGAGTATTAAATGAGGTAATAGAATGAAGTGAGTTTGTGCACATGCTTTAGCACCCATGAAGTTAAACAAGGTATTTGAAATGGTAAACTTATTTCATAGATATGCCTTTGCTACATTATGCTCCTACTAATGCCACATTAAATAATCCTGAGTTGATGATGGGGAATGACATTGACATATGGTCCAAGACAAGCCTTGATACGGAGTCTTCACTAAGTTAAACACCTACCCAATAATCTACTATACAGAATACCAATAATAAATAATGTCTGTTGAGGCATTATTTTACAATTTGGTAAAGGAGGAAAAGATGAGTGCATGAATGTTTGCGTGTGTGTACGTGTGAACATAAGATGGTACTCTGTGTGTGTGTGTGTAAACATAAGATGGTACTCTGTGTGTGTGTGTGAACATAAGATGGTACTCGTGTGTGTGTGTGTGAACATAAGACGGTACTCATGAAGTGCTTACTTTCCTAATGTTTGTTTAAGGGCATCAGCTTCAGGAAATCAATCTGATTCTATGAACAATCTCTCTCACCACAAAATACTACAGATCCTGTCTGGCAACATTTCTGACTTCACCTTTATTTGCATCTCAAGTCAGAACTTTTTATTCTGTGAGAGCAGTACTTTAATTAATTTATTAAGGAAAGTGATGCCCAGATTTTAAAGGTGTGATAAACTAACTTTAATGCTGGAAATACAGAAATGAAAAAAATAAGTTTTACCTTCAAGGAGCTGAGAGTCTAGTAGAATACATTTCTGTCTAATGACTAAATGCCATATAATATGATAGTGGCATTAAAAAAAGGCATCACATGGATCGTGGTTGCCAAGCAAGGAATGGCTTGGCATGCATCATATCATGTATACATACCTATGTGCCTTTTTCAGTGATATCAAATCTCATGAAAGCAAATGGGAAGAAACACTTAATCTTCACTATATGTCCTTAAAATGTATAACTTTGAATGAAGACCTGTGAATGAGTTCATAAAAGTAAGAAACTAAAACTGTGGTAACAGTATATTTAATAGGCAGTATTTAGCAATGATTGTGGCATTCTTATTTTTGCTTTTAAAAGATTATATCATATGTCAAGGGGCTTCCCATGCGGCACTAGTGGTAAAAAAAACAAACAAACAAACAAACCCCACTGGTCAATGCAGGAGACATAAGAGATGAGAGTTCGATCTCTGGGTTGGAAAGATCCCCTGGAGAAGGAAGTGGCAACCCACTCCGGTATTCTTGCCTGGAGAATCCCATGGACAGAGAAGCCTGGTGGGCTACAGTCCATAGGGTCACAGAGTCGGACATGACTGAAGCGACTTAGCACCAGCAGCACATCGTATGTCAAAGTGAGATTTCGCTCTTGGCAAAAAATGACCCTGATAATTATTACTTTAGAGATTGTGCCCTTGCTGGCAAAATAATACATACTTATTAACAGGCAGGCTAGATAAGATCCAGCTGGGTTAAATGCGGATTAATTAGCTCAGCTGGATTGTCAGAGGAAGCCTTCTTAACGTATAGGAACCACCATCAGCTTCTGAATCTCTCATCCAACCAAGGTCCTTGAAGTTACCAAATGGCATTTACACTGGTTTTCAATCCACTGTTAATTGTTGTAAATGTATTCTTTCTCCATTATTCTAATTTGCTTTTCACTGCTAACATAGTATTTTATGAAGCATTTTTATAGCTTCTCACAAAATATCTTTTATTAACCTAATGCAGTCCTGGGAGCTCAGTGAAATGCTGAGTCTCACCAAGGGGATCGTCTGGATGGTCTCCAGAGTCTCAGTGCAGAACCCTGCTAGACTGTCAGCTTTGTGAGAGTGTTAACGCCCAGGTAACACTGCACCTTCACCTGTCAGGCGCACATCATGCTAATTGCCCCGATAACATTTTAGCACTGTGATATACAAGCTCCATATGACGTTTGCTGACTTTCTTCTAAGATCATTGATTAAATTATATATCATACAGTATTATTATATATTATATACACAGATCCACACATATGTATGCATGTAAATATTAATGGTAATACAAACAAATTGTTTTATAATAAGCCCAATCTTAATTCCAATTGCTTTACAGAATACTCTAGAAAATCAGCTGTAAGCTAATTTTCCCAGGTGGCACTTGTGGTAAAAAAGGTGCCTGTGGTTGTTAATTTTATGTGTCAACTTGATTAGGCTAAGGGGTGACCACAAAGCTGGTAAAACACTATTTCTGGGTGTGTCTACAAGTGTTTCTGGAAGAGATCAGCATTTAATTTGGCTCTCGCCTACTTTCAGAAATTGTCAATAGGTAGAGATTCTGGTGTACTGTATAATTTGTTATAGCTTAAGGATGGACTCAAAAAATTCTGGATCTTTTTGAAATGTTTAAAGATATATCAAAGGTCACATTTATCTTAAACACATATAAATTTTAGTGTTGGCCATTTTAAGAGTATAGCACTCATCCTTTAGTTTATGTAAGATTAGAAATTTTCTTTAATTCTACTAGTTGATTTTTGAAATACTGAGAACTAAAACTTCATGGGTAGAAATAGAAAAGCATTAAAAACTATCTGTTATTAGTCTCCAGAGAAATACAACCAATAGGCTATATGTAGTTATATAGAAAGAGATTTATCATAAAGATTGATTCACATGATTATGGAGACTAAGAAGACCCAGGGTCTGCCAGCTACAGGCTGGGGGCTCAGGAAAGCCTGTGAAGTAATTTCAGACCAAACCTGAAGATCTAAGAACTAGGGGGGCCAATGGTGAAAGTCCTAGTTGGAGTCCAAAGGCTGGGAAACCAGAAGCATCAGTGGCTGAGGACAGAAGCTGGATGTCCCGGCAGAGGCAGGTGAACAAATTCAGCCGTCATCTGCTTTTCTCTTCTGTTCAAGCCTTCAACACAGTGGATGATGCTCACCCATTGGAGATGGGGATCTTCTTTATTCAGTCTACCGAATTAAATGCTAATCTCTTCCAGAAACACTCATAGACACACCCAGGAAGAGTGTTTTACCAGCTTTGTGGTCACCCCTTAGCCCAATCAAGTTGACACACAGAATCAACAACCACAGTCACCTTATTCAATATCCTTCCTCTTTCTCAACAATTGCCACAGAACCTGTCCTTGCATATTCCTGCAACTTTAGTTCATATACTCTCAAGCTCTCCCATTCCAGTTTTAGTAAGCTGGTGGAATGTTTTTATAGGACATTGCTTTTGAGACGTATGAATCTTGTTCTAAGAATACAGTTGGAGGGGGAGTGGAGGTGATGCTTACCATAAAATAGGTATGTTAATGAGGGCAACAGCAGCTGCTGTAAAAAAAATCCCAAAATATAGAATAGATCAGTGCAATGTAAATTTCTTTCTCATTCAAAATTCCACCGTGTGTTCATGGTTTGTGGAAGGCTTTCCTCCATGTCACACAGGGAACCAAATTTCTCCCTTGGTCGATCTTCATACAAATACAAAATAAAGAAGAAAGAGAGTGGGGCATCACATGAGAAGGGGTTTGGGGAGCCTGTTGTCGAAGGAATGGGTGCCATTGAAGCTCATATTACTTTGTCAGGAACTCAGTCTCTAACTGCCCATGAGACTGAGGAAGGGCCAGGAAGAAAAGTGAATGCTGCTCGTATGACTTGACATCTAACTAACCCTCCAGTTTCATTTACCTCCATGTGTTCTTACCATGTGTTCTAGACATATTGACCCATGTTGACCTTTCTCTTTTCTTTTCTTTTTTTTGTTTTTAGTTTTCAGAAGGCACTATAGGATCCTGATACAGATTACTCTTTTTCCAAGAAATGATTTTATCTGCACCTACTTTAATGAGTTCACTTCTATTTTTTGTTTAGACTCAAGTCAAGCATTTCTTTTACAGGGATGTCTGCTTTATGGTGCCTTGTATTGTTATTCATAACACACAGCTTATAACATTTGTAATACCATTTGATGCATGTTTATTTCCTCAACGAGACTGTAAACCATTTAATAGCAATTGCTGTGCCTACCAGCCCTCATTACACCACAACTCCTTTAAAAAAGCCTAGAGCGTGAAGAGTATTTGTTTAATTAATGAAGATAATTCCCACCCTCCTAACTCTCAATGATAATACTCCCACATGTGGTCAATACCTTGACCACAGAAGCTAAACTATGGGTTCTTCAAAGCAACTCACTGCGACTTTTAAAGGGTCAGAATAATCTGTGAATATGTAGCTGAAACTGTCATTGGATGTCAGGATGCATGAAATAGTTGAGAAAATGGCCCAGGCTATCTGACTGTAAAAATGCATATGGTATTTTAGCTCTCTCCTGATACAATCTTGATCAAGGCCCCTCTTTTTTGGCTACAACATATCACTGTCGATGCATGCAATGGAGTACAGTTAGAATTATTTTTATGTTTAGCTTATTAGGAAGGAGAAACACTGCTTCCATCTTTCTTCAGCATTTATGACTGGATTACCTTGGTCTTTTCCAATTGACTCCCTCATGGCAAATGGGGAAACAGTAGAAACAGTGGCTAACTTTATTTACACTGAACTGATGCAGTGTAACGTTTATACCTAAAAGTTCTCCAAGGTTTCAGTTCAGTTCAGTCACTCAGTCGTGTCCAACTCTTTGTGACCCCATGAATCACAGAATGCCAGGCCTCCCTGTCCATCACCAACTCCTGGAGTTTATACAAACTCATGTCCATCGAGTTGGTGATGCCATCCAGCCATCTCATCCTCTGTCGTCCCCTTCTCCTCCTGCCCCCAATCCCTCCCAGCATCTGGGTATGTTCCAATGAGTCAGTTCTTCGCATGAGGTGGCCAAAGTACTGGAGTTTCAGCTTCAACATCAGTCCCTCCAATGAACACCAAGACTGATCTCCTTTAGGATGGACTGGTTGGATCTCCTTGCAGTCCAAGGGACTCTCAAGAGTCTTCTCCAACACCACAGTTCAAAAGCATCAATTCTTCAGCACTCAGCCTTCTTCACAGTCCAACTCTCACATCCATACATGACCACAGGAAAAACCATAGACTTGACTAGATGGACCTTTGTTGGCAAAGTAATGTCACCACTTTTTAATATGCTATCTAGGTTGGTCATGACTTTTCTTCCAAGGAGTAAGCGTCTTTTAATTTCACGGCTGCAGTCACCATCTGCAGTGATTTTGGAGCCCAGAAAAATAGTCAGCCACTGTTTCCACTGTTTCTCCATCTATTTCCCATGAAGGGATGGGACCAGATGCCATGATCTTCGTTTTCTGGATGTTGAGCTTTAAGCCAACTTTTTCACTCTCCTCTTTTGCTTTCATCAAGAGGCTTTTTAGTTCCTCTTCATTTTCTGCCATAAGGGTGGTGTCATCTGCATATCTGAGGTTACTGATATTTCTCCCGGCAATCCTGATTCCAGCCTGTGCTTCCTCCAGCCCAGCGTTTCTCCTGATGTCCTCTGCATATAGGTATACTCACCCTTAATCTCCTAGTGTTCAACTAGCTCTTTGTGGTGACCTCTATACTCTCACATCACAAATCATTAATAAGTAAAATGTGTCCAGTCTATACTTCCAGCCAAGTCTTCTTTTCTGACTCATGATTATTTTCTGTGCTGATCTTTACTCAAAAGATGTTCTAAATCTACCTGAGACTTAATCTGCCCCAGATGAAATTTAGAATAACTCCCCTTCCTTTCTCCATCCTTCTTCAGTAACCTATGCATTAATCCTGGTATCAACATCCACCAGTTGCCAAAATCAACAAAAGTTCAAATCATTTTTTTTTCATTTCCTCTGACACATTGGCCACGACCAAGAGGAGTTTTGACTCTGAGCCCGGGATGTCTGCTTCGGTCAGTTGTGCCTACTACATCAGACTGTTGTGAAATCTGGATGGCAAAAGAAAGCCAGTGCCAGTTCAGCAGGATGGAAGATATCCATGGCTTGGAAGGTTCCCAGGTTCCTGAAGAGAAAGTTCATTCTGGGCTGGGGATCCCTGTGCACCTGGGCTGAGAATGACGGGGAGAGTATCTGTGGAAAGAGAAAGACGAGAGGCTCTCAGAAGATCTGCTCAAGGCTGGCGTGGAAGCAGTGTTTGCCAGAGTGTGTGCCCATGTCTCTGACCCATATACATGAGCCACATGTTGCTTCAACTCCCAAGAATTCAGCCATTTCAGATTTTATTCTTGGTACATGAGAAACACTCCAGATTCCTACTTCATGGTACAGAAAGATTGTAGGAACAAATAAGAACCAGGGTGAGAATTCAAAAAACAACTCCCCAGCTTAAAGTATGTGGAAACGTACCATGTGTCCAGAAATATACTTCCTGACCAAGACCGGGGTTGCTGCCCAAATGCAGGTGGAAACCTCCAATTTCCTCTTTCCCCCTCCTTTTCATGGGCATATTTTTCCTGACTGTTACTGCTGTCACTTGGACATGGGCGTGTTGATACCTGATGGCTGGGGTCCTCAGCATCTCTCTCTGAGGGTTAATGCCATCTTGGTACATTCCTTCAGCTTCATAGTTAGATTATAAATGGGTTTCAGTGATTGACCTGAGAGATTTTGGTGGTTTTTACAAAACTTTACAGTAGAATAATTTTTTAAGAATAATACTGACAAACTCAGTATCGTATAATATGTATCTTGAGAACATTGATCTATAAGCAATTAACTTAAAAACTTGATTCCTGGAGGCAGCCCTAAATTAGGCCAGTCCATTAGTAAAGATATAGCAGTTCAGAAGAAGACAGCTGATTGCATATCTGGTTAGGGGTTAATAAGTCCTTCAGTTTCCTGGGTCTCCCTTTTTAGGGATGGAGAAGGGGCATCATAATGCAGGGTCCACCCGTGTTGCTGCAAATGGCATTTCATTCCTTTTTGGCTGAGTAATATTTCATTGTATAAATATACTATAACTTCTTTATCCATTCATCTGTCGATGGTGGTTCACAGACACTTAAATTTAAATAACTATCAGTTCAGTTTAGTCATTCTGTCGTGTCCAACTCTTCCAACTCCATGGACTGCTGTATGCCAGGCTTCCCTGCCCATCACCAACTCCTGGAGCTTGTTCAAACTCATGTGCATTAGTCACTGATGCCATCCAAGCATCTCATTCTCTGTTGTCCCCTTCCCTTCCTGCCTTTAATATTTCCCAGCATCAGGGTCTTTTTCAATGAGTCAATCTGAAAACAGTCAGAAAAAATCTACTCACCAAGGTACAAAATTGCCTTTAGTCAGGGTAACTACCAGACAGTTCCTAAAACCAGCATCTCATCTCATAACATAAACACACCCAAGTAGTTGCTTATTAAACCTAGTCTTTTTATGCATATTTAATTTTCCTATAATGCTGTTCTGAGGTAGAGTGAATTCTTAATTTCATGTGTGTGTGTGTGTGTGTATAATTTTGTTTCTCTACACATCTCTGCTATAGCCTGGTTCAGTGGCTGTTCCTGAAGTTGTTGTTGTTGTTGTTCAGTTGCTAAGTTATGTCCAATTCTTTGCAAACCCATGTATTATGGCAGGGCAGCCTTCCCTATCTTTTCCAGTGAGTTGGCTCTTGGCTTCATGTGGCCAAAATATCAGAGCTTTAATTTCAGCATCAGTCCTTCCAATGAACATTCAGGGTTATTTTCCTTTAGAATTGACTGGTTTGATCTCCTTATTGTCCAAGGGACTTTCATGAGTCTACTCCAGCACCACAGTTTGAAACCATCAATTCTTCAGTGCTCAGCCTTCTTTTAGGTCCAATTCTCGTATCTGTACATGACTACTGGAAAAAAATGTAGCTTTGACTAGACAGACCTTTGTGGCAAAGTGATGTCTCTGTTTTTTAAACTGCTGTCTAGGTTGGTCGTGGCTTTCCGTCCAAGGAGCAAGCTTTTAATTTCATGGCTGCAGTTAGCATCCACAATGATTTTGGAGCCCAAGAAACTAAAATCTGCCTCTGTTTCCAATTTCCCCCCATCTACATGCTGTGAAGTTGATGGGACTAGATGCCATGATCTTAGTTTTTAGAATGTTGAGTTTTAAGCCAGCTTTTTCCCTCTCCTCTTTCATCCCTATCAGGAGGCTGTTTAGTGCCATTGATCTTTGCTGTTCTGTTTTGGTATTGATTTCTAGTCATGCTTTTAACATGTCCAGGTATAAGTGCTCGTTGCTAAGGCCTTTATATAAAGCAAATTTGCTATCCTGAATACCTTTTAAAAAAATTAATTAGCCTTGTAGCACTGAAAGTTGTCATCGGATTATCTAAAATTTATGGAATCTGTGTATAAATCAAGTAGTAAGCCAATATCTTCAACACCTTGAGATCATGCACCAATGTAGCAGCATCCTCCAGAACAATCTATAAAATAACAGTAGTCTTCCTTCTGCTGTAGACCCGTGCGTTGAATCTATAGCCATGTAAGCTTTAGGTTGCCATGAGTAGAATGCAATCATATCATGTAGAATCTTGGTTAGACAATTCTGCGGGGCATGCTAAGTGGGTGGATGAGAGAAGAAACCAGCTGCTTTATGACAAACTAAAGTGGAGAGAGATGCTACAGGGACACACAGAAGCACGATGCCTGGCTCTATAGCAGGCTGTGTAATCATGAGAGGAAACAGCAACAAGCAGAAGAGTAAATAATCAGTAATCAGGGGCAGGTTGATTAAAAAGAGTACATAAGCTCTGAGATGATGAGCCTAAGCTATAAAAACCATCACTTTTCATAAATGTAGCTACAGTTATAACCCAGAAAAAACTCTTTCAAACAATTTTTGGCAGCATTCACTCCAAAAAAAAAAAAATTAAAGAAAAGAATAGATGACTTGGAAGCTAATGTGAGCCTTGGTGGCCTTATTTATTACCATGTCATATTGGTTTAGAACCTGGGTTCAGGCAGCAGCCAGCATGGGTTTGAATATGAGCTCCGGTATTTATCTACCTGTGTGACCATGGGCAAGTCACTTAAACCTCTTATGTGTCTCTTTATTCATTTGTAAAATGCTGATTAAAATGATACCCTAGCTCATAAAGAGGTTATGAGGAATAAAAATGAAAAAAATGCAAAGAAAACCCTAGTCACTGGGCCCAACATGATGAAAATGTTCCCCAAAGTTAACTGTTATTCTTATCCCCACTGCCTAGAAAATAGAGTGGCAAATAGCATCCATAAATGCTGGGGTTGAGTGAATTCACACTGCCATCAGAGACATTTTCCAAAATAGCCACAAAACAGGGCATAGGTTCCTTCAGATGCAGATGAAAAACTTGTTATTGCAACACAGAAGTGCTTTATTCTCATTAAGGAACTCTCATAGTACTCCACAGAGGGCGTGGCATTGGAAGTCAGTCATCACCAAAGAATGATAGATTTGGATAAGATTTGAAGGATTATTTAGTGTCCTCGGCTGTAATATTCAGGAATGTGCATCCTCTGGTTACACAGCCACAGAAAATGATTTAATGTTAGCTTTAGAGATGAAATAAATGCATTGTAGTACCTAGTGGCCATTAAAAAATGAATACATTTAGCAGAACCCTGAGCCTCAACTGTATATCTTAATTATTTTGTCACATGTATTTTACAACTCAATTTTTGCTCTTTCTTGATGGTTTTGCATAATACTCTTGCATACTCAGTCGATAAGTTGTGTCTGACTCTGCGACCCTTTGAACTGTATCCCTCCAAGTTCCTCTATCCATGGGATTTCCCAGGCAAGAATACTGGAGTGGATTGCCATTTCCTTCTCCAGGGGGGTCTTCCCATCCCAGAGAGGAAGCATGGGTCTCCTATACTGACAGGTGGATTCTTTACAACTGAAACACTAGGAAAACCCCACTGTTTCATCAATCCTTTGTCTTCTCTGCACTTTAACTTACAAATAATTGAAAGATATTATTTTATGATTTGAAAACCAAACAACTATTGTTGACTGTGAAAATATCAAGATTTCTAGGAATATTACTTTTTGAGTTATAAATAAAGTTGGAAAAAGACTTGGTTATATAGATCAATACTTTTGAGAAAACCTACTGCTAATTTAGCTAACTTAACAATATTGTATGTTAATCTTGATAAAATAAATAATGAGTAGTATAGCCCTGACGTTTGTTGTTGGTCAGTCGCTCAGCCATGTCCGACTTATCGAGACCCCATGGACTGCAGCATGCCAGGCTTTCCTGTCCTTCACTCCTCTCCCAGATTTTGCTCAAACTCATGTCCATCGAGTGATGATGCCTTCCAACCATTTCATCCTCTGTCGTCCCCTTGTCATCCTGCCCTCATTCCCTCCCAGAATCAGGGTCTTTTCCAATGAGTCAGCTCTTCCATCAGGTGGGCCAAAGTATTAGAGCTTCAGCTTCAACATCAGTACTTCCAATGAATATTCAGGGTTGATTTCCTTTAGGATTGACTGGTTTGACCTCCTTACTGCCCAAGGGATTCTCAAGTGTCTTCTCCAGCACCACACTTTGAAAGCATCAACTCTTCAGTGCTCAGCCTTCTTTATGGTCCAACTCTCTCATTCGTACATGACTACTTGAAAAACCATAGCTTTGACTATATGGACTTTTGTCAGGAAAGTGATGTCTCTGCTTTTTAATACACTGTCTAGGTTTGTCATAGCTTTTTCTCAAAATATATAAAATAGATAACGAATAAGAAACTAGTGGGTATCACAGGGAATTCTACTCAATACTCTGTAATGAACTATAAGAGAGAATAATCTAAAAATACTGGATATATGTGTATGTGCCACTGATTCACTTTGCTGTACAGCAGAAACTAACACAACAATGTAAATCAACTACAACCCCTTAAAAATTAATTTAAAAAGTAGTATAGCCCTAATCAAACTATTATATATTCATTTACAAGATTGCTGAAATGCTAGCCATCAGCACCATCCCTTTGCTCTTCGTGTGCCGCACATATCTGGACTCTGATTCATGGCTGTGCCCTGGAGCCTACAGCCTTCTCAAGTAATGGTTGTTGACTGTTCCTCAAATTATGTCCTGCTGGGCATGGGTGTACTGTCTCTTCCATTGTCACTCTCACCAGGAGAAACCCCAATTCACATGCATTTCAGTCCCTGCCTACTCTGTTCCTTCTCACAGGCGACTAAGGCCAGAGAAAAACACCCACCTTGCAGGACTAATTTCCTTTGAGCTTCGTGACCACTTTTTTAAAAAAAATTATTGAACTACGTATAATATACAGAATTGTGTGTTAGTTTCAGGTGCACAGCATAGTGATTTTTTTGCAGATTATTTTCCATTATAGGCTATTACAAGATATTGAGCATAATTTCCTGTGCTATACAATAAATGCTTGTGGCTTACCTTTTTTATCTGTAGCAATTTCTATCTGTTGTTCCCATCCACTCTTTCCTCTCTCCTTTGGTAACAAGTTTGTTTTCTATGTCTGGGAGGATATAGATTCATTTGTATTAAAATTTAGATTCCACATATAAGTGACATTCTGTTACATTTGTCTTTCTCTATCTGACTTATTTCACTAAAAACACTGTTCTCTAGGTTGAACCATGCTGATGCAACTAGCAGTATTTCATTTTTTATGGACAAATAGTATTCCATCATATGTGTATACACACACACACACGCATCCCATCCTCTTGGGCAGTCCTCTGCTGATGGATGTGTGGGTTGTTTCCATGCCTTTGTGATTGGAAATAGGGCTCTTGTGAACACTGAGGTGCACATATCTTTTCATATTAGAATTCTCATTTTTTCTATATATATATATGTGTGTGTGTATATATATATACACACACACACATACATACATACATATACACACACACACCCAGGAGTGGAACTGCTGAATATTTGCAAACATTGTGACAAACAGGGAGTTGATATCCAAAATATAAACAGAGCTCATAGAATATTTAAAAGAAAACAAAAAAAATGGGCAGAAGACTTAAAGACTTTTTTTTCCAAAGAAGACACAGAGATGACTAACGAGCACATGAAAAACCATTCAACATTGCTAATTATTAGACAAATGCAGACAACCACCACCTCATTTAAATTATTGCAACTTTCTAACTCTTCCCCTCTGCTTCTGCACTTGCTGTTTTCTAGTCATCTATGCTCAATTAGTAGAATAGATTGAATAGATCCTTCAGTAAGATCATGCTGGATCTTCTCTGCTCAAAATCTTCCAGTTGTTTAGTATCTCATTCCGAATAAAACTCAAGTCTCTGGATGGCTCCACGTGTCTCCCCTATTTATGCTCTGATCTCTCTACTACTCTGCCTCTTCGTAAGGCATGTTCTACCTCAAACTTGCTCTTTATTCTGCCTTGACTATCCACCTGCCTTCTTCCCTCTCTTCTTTCAAATACGCTATCAAATCAGGCCGTATATTTAATCATTTTATAAACATAAAGATGTGGTCACCTTTCATTTGCTACTGAAACATCCTTCTTCCTCTTCCCTTATTTCAGTGTTTTCTATTGAACACTGGTGGATTACTGTCAATTTATTGACAAAAAAATTAATTTTAAATAAATACTAGTTTTATTTAATGTTCATTCACCAGTGCTTACAATAATGTGTGAAATCTGACAGTAATTTTGTGAATGAATTAATTAAGCAAGTCATTACTTAGTCCTCTTGTACTCTGTGCTATTGATGATATTCTGTAAAGCTGTGTGCAAAATGATGATTAATGTATATTTATATTTTTCCATTAGCTTCCATTCTGCTTTCAGAAACATGTTTCCCTGGGGATAAAATGACCTTAAACACACTTAAGGGGTCAAACATCTATCCTTAAGAGCATTTTCTCTTTGTAAGCCTGCAGTGTAGCCCCCTTCATTTCTCCCACAGCTTCCATTAAGGAGGTATTTAAATGCCCAGGTGACTCTCAACTATTTATTAACAACACTCCATACAGTCAATTTGAGGTAGAAAGAAGGGCTTGCTAATTCTAGGGTACTCTTGAAGTCCTGACCATGGTTAGTAACAGAAATGAGGACATTTTCTTTTTATTAGAACTTATATACTGTACATTTGTGATTTGTATTTTGACATGACATTGTATTGCCACTTAAAAATACGTTTAAATAATCTTAGTTTTTGTACTCATTAGTACCTAAATTAGAAAATATTTATATAATTGATTTCACAAAGTACTATTTTTATTTCCAAAAGTTTTTTTCATTTTCCTTTTTTTTTTTTGCACAATCAAAATTTTAAAAGATGAAGTGACCAAAGTTACCAATCCTAAAATCTTTGCTTACAGTATCTTTTCATGTTGTGCTTTATGTGTATACACATATACACATATGGTGGTGGTTTAGTCACTAAGTCATGTCCAACACTTGGGATCCCGTGGACTGCAGCCTGCCAGGCTCCTGTGTCCATGAGATTCTCCAGGCGAGGATACTGAAGTAGGTTGCCATTTCCTTCTCCAGAGGATCTTCCTGACCCAGGAATCAAACCCTGTTCTCCTGCATTGCATGCGGGTTCTTTACCTACATGCATATAAATGTATGCGTGTGTATGTGTATATGTGTGTATTGTGTACTTTTTCATACTTCTACTGTTACATTGCATCATAAATTATATATATATATAACATACTATACACACACAAATATATATATATCCATATCCATATATATATATATATCCAATACTTTGGCCACCTTGTGCAAACAGCTGACTCACTGGAAAAGACCCTAATGCTGGGAAAGATTGAGGGCATGAAGAGAAGAGGGCAGCAGAGGATTAGACAGTTGGATAGCATCACCACTCAATGGGCATGAACTTGGGTGAATTCCAGGGTATAGTGAGGGACCAGAGGCTTGGCGTGCTGCAATCCATGGGGTTGCAAAGAGTTGGACATGACCTAGTAACTGAACAGCAACAACAAAGAATGGAAAGATGTGTGTGTGTGTGTATATATATATATATATCTTTGCCACATACTGAGGACCCCAAAATAAAATATGGGACTTATTTTGTATGTGAGTGTATATATATATATATATATATATATATATATATATATATATATCTTTGCCACATACTGAGGACCCCAAAATAAAATATGGGACTTATTTTCTTATTAATTTCTGCATTTCCAAAATCTTCCTCATTGCCTGACATGTAATAGCCAGTCAATAAAAAATAAATGTTGCAATTGATCTTTAGTGCTATGTATTACACTAAGCCAGCTTTTTGCAAACTAAATTATGCTCATTCTGCAGTGTCTGAATGGTATTCTGTGGTTTCCAAATGGGACACTCTGAATATTAAACCCTTCTTGAAGTGCTGTACTGATCATTAGCATCATTAGTCTAAGAAACTAACAAATACAGAAACACATAATTCCTTCTAACATTAAGATATTAACAAAGTAATTTCCCCAGTGTTTTCTTTTTTACATCTCTCCCCTGATTTCTGAAATGCCTCAGTTTTAGAATTAGACTACCTTATGAGAAATACAAAGCAACTATGATATTACTTGTCTTGGGCCTAGGTTGAGAAAGATATGAATTCATTTTACATGTCAAACCAACTCTGGACACAGGCACAATTATTTCCTGAGAGAGTGCAGATACATGGCATATATAAAAAAACAAATTTCTGCTTAAATTTATAAATAAATTATGGAAACAATGACAGTAGTTATCTTGTTAACTAAATACTTACGGAGGATTTGAAAATGCAGTGATCCCCCGTATGCAAGACAGCCAAAGAGACACAGATATAAAGAACAGACTTTTGGACTCTGTGGGAGGTGAGGGTGGGATGATTTGAGAGAATAGCATTGAGACATGTATATTGCCATATGTGAAACAGATAATCAGTCCAAGTTTGATGCTTGAAACAGGGCACTCAAGCTGGTGCGCTAGGACAAACCAGAGGGATAGGATGGGGAGGGAGGTTGGGAGGGAGGTTCAGGATGGGAGGACACATGTCCACCTGTGGCTGATTCATGTCAATGTATGGTAAAAACCACCACAATATTGTAAAGTAATTAGCCTCCAATCAAAATAAATTAATTAAAAATATATTTCATCAACAAATAAAATATATTGAAATAAATACAAATTCATAGCATAAGAAAAGGAAATACACAAGTGCTGGAGAGAGTATGGAGGAAAGGGAACCCTCTTGCATTGCTGGTAGGAATGTAAATTGATATAGCCACTATGGAAGATAGTATGGAGATTCCTTTAAAAACTAGGAATAAAACTACCATATGACCCAGCAATACCACTTCTAGGAATATACCCTGAGAAAACCATGTGCGTGAAAAATACACATGTACCCAAATGTTCATTGCAGCACCATTTACAATAGGTAGGACATGGAAGAAAACTAGAGGTCCATCAACAGATGAATGGACAAAGAAGGTGTGGTACAGATACACAATGGGATATTACTCAGCCATAGAAAGGGATGCATTTGAGTCAGTTCTAAGGTGATGGATGAACCTAGAGCCTATTATACAGAGTAAAGTAAATCAGAAAGAGAAAAACAAACATTGTATGTCAATGCATATACATGGAATCTAGAAAGATGGTACTGATTAACCTATTGGCAGGGCAGCGACAGAGACACAGGCATAGAGAATAGACATGGGCGGGTGGGGGAAGGAGGGGGTGAGGCAAATNATGGAGAGAGTAGCAAGGAAGCATACACGCTACCCCACATGAAACAGACAATGGAGATTCGCTCTATGACTCCGGGAGCTCAGGCCAGGGCTCTGTAACAACCTAGAGGGGTGGGAAAGGATGGGAAGTGGGAGGGTGACTCAAGAGGGAGGGGACATGTGTACCCCTGTGGCTAATTCATGTTGATGTACGGCAGAAATGAAACCAATCTTGTAGGGCAATTATTCTCCATAAATAAATAAAATTTTCAAATATTAAAAAATAAAGAAAATGCAATGGTCCTTAAGGTACTATACTAATAATTATCTCAGAGGAAAAATGTAATTGTTAATCATTATTTTTGGTTGTAAATGGGAAGACTCAATATCACAAACATGTCAGTTCTTTCTGTATTAATTCATATTTAGGTTAATCTGAAATAAAGGGTAATAAATCAAGTGTTTTTGAACTGAGACTTATTTTAGAGTTTAGATGAGAATGAAGTGTGCAAGAAAAGTTGGGGAAATTCTGTTAAAGAGAAGCAATGAAGGAAGACTAGCCTCATAAGCGATTAAAACATACATGATAAAGTCTCAGTAATCAAAACAGTAGGGAACTGGTACAAGCAAAATAAAAATACACCCAAATATATGTGAAAAAATTTGTGTATGTGGCAAATTGCCAGGGTCCAAACCTGGTGGATCAAGGGAATTTGAAGCAGGGACGGAGTCGGAGTCTGGGAAAGGACTATTTAATTAGAAATATAAAGAGATTAGGAAAGAATAGTGTAGTAGGAAAGTTAGTGGAGAAAAGAGGCTGAATAACTTGGTTTACATGGAAAACTAATAAAACCTCGAGACAAGAGGCTTGCACCATCTACGTTAGGCCACCAGTGCCCACTTGAATAGTGGAGGGTGCCCCGCCTTGGGCTCCCTCTCGCGGGGATCTTAGAAGCCAGGGCAAGTAAGTACACTTGGCGAGCCTCTGGGCTCCAGATGGGAATTCAACCAGAAAAGGGGAGAAAAGAATGACATGGGGGAGCCCAGCATCGGTGCAAGACTCACAACTTTATTTTCAAAATCAGCTTGTATACCCCAAGTTGTACATAAAGAAATAATGGAATAGGCAGAGTTATGCAGGGGCAGCAGTCCTGACCCTCACTGAGACTAGGCTTTCTTTTTGCATACCTTCCCGTATACAAAAGGTCTCAGGTAGTTTACATTATCTTCTGGCCAAGAGACCTGTTAACATTTTTATGGCTCTCTTCCTAAATAAATGTCTATCAACCGGAAAACTTTTTTTTCCCAAGAAGAGTTTTTTCTTTACTCTGCATCACAATCAAAGTACTAAATAAAGTTACATTCCTGTAGAACAAAGGTGCAGTGGGTTATAACAAAGAAATTACTTAACTCAAAGATCTAATGTTGCTAATACCAAGTCTACTACCTGTTTTTCTATATACCAACTATATCTACAAATAAAAGATATGAATATTTGGCAGCAAGTATTGGCTCAACAAATGAAACCTTTAATCAGTCCTATTCTAATGATTTTGACTCCTCAGAAGCCCCTACATTCCTAGGATGTTTTAAGCTTCCTGTGTGTGAACAATCACATGAGCAGCTGTAAGAGTCAGGCAGGCAGGCTAGAAAGCCATCAGAGGGGTTTTTGGATTGAAACACTCTTATTATGCCCAGGAGATTTATTATCTAAAAGCTCTAAATTAACTTTTTCCAGAAAAAGGTGGTGGGGGGACAGCCCCCTGTTAATGTCAGAAGAGTAAGTGGAAAGCATAGCACNAGCCATCAGAGGGGTTTTTGGATTGAAACACTCTTATTATGCCCAGGAGATTTATTATCTAAAAGCTCTAAATTAACTTTTCCCAGAAAAAGGTGGTAGGGGGACAGCCCCCTGTTAATGTCAGAAGAGTAAGTGGAAAGCATAGCACAGTAAAGCAGGCAGACTCTGGTTTTTGGGGGTGGATGCTCAGGAAATTCCAGGGGGAGCCCTTGAAGCCTGATCACGCCCTTGCATTTTGTCAGGCTTCCTTCCTCATGACCTTTGCCATGGGTGGGATTCCTCACGCTGGCTCCTGTCAGCAAATGGTGTGAATGCCAATGCAAAAGGAGAACAAAACTGTCTCTGTATCTCAGTCCTTTATACAGACAAAAACTCAAGAAGATCAAAGGTTAAGATGTACTAAAGTGGTGGCAAGTGGAGTCATGGCTATAATTTATTAGACAGAGGGAAAACCAATATGCAAGTCATTCAGAGCAAAAATCAACAGAAACTTATCGGTGAATGCAAATATATTATTATTTGAAGGAGGTTGGAGAGAATGGTATCACAACTGGTTTGAGTTGGAGGAAATAATGAGTTTGAGGAGATAGAAACCTGGGGGTGTCCTATGCACAGCATAGAAATTGCATTTGAGGCTAAGAAAATGTTTAAATTACTTTGTATGGTGAAGTCTTATGTGTAGGTATTTAGGGCAAAGAGCTAAGACAGTAATACAATGCTAGCTTGGGAGAGAAGGTGGTTTAAAAAACGTATAGGTGACCTGCAGCACCAAATGTTACCAAGAGGCCACCATATGTGCAGAGTGGGACAAGAGATGCAAAGATGGAGAAACAGGGATGCAAGGAGATGGTGCTTCTATTTTTCACACACAGTGTTTCTGTTTTTCACAGTCTAACTTTATTCTCTATTTCCCATTCAAGAGATTTTGTTTACCTGATCTTTAAAGGAAGATTATTTATAAGGGCCAATTTGCTTTGTATTTTGATGTCACCATTTCAAAAATGTTTGTCTTATCGATGTCAAATATTACATAGCCATATTGCCCCTAGTTAAAATAAAAATCCCACCACTTAGGGATATACATGGTGCTTTAGTTCCTAAGTCATGTCTGACTCTTGCGACCCCATGGACTGTAGCCTGCCAGGATCCTCTGTCCATGGGATTCTCCAGGAAAGAATACTGAAGTTGGTTGCCATTTCCTTCTCCAGAGAGTCTTCCTGACCCAGGAATCAAAGGCGGGTCTCCTGCATTGCAAAGTTTCTTTATTGACCGAGCTACAAGGGAAGTTAGGGAATACACAGGTAGAACCATTTATTTCAGGAAGTGAAGAAATGTTATATAGGGATCTACTAGGAATCAGTTCTGGACAAGGTGATGGCATCCCACTCCAGTACTCTTGCCTGGAGAATCCCATGGATGGAGGAGCCTGGTAGGCTGCAGTCCATGGGGTTGCTGAGTTGGACATGACTGAGTGACTTCCCTTTCACTTTTCACTTTCATGCATTGGAGAAGGAAATGGCAACCCACTCCAGTGTTCTTGCCTGGAGAGTCCCAGGGACGGGGGAGCCTGGTGGGCTGCCGTCTATGTCACACAGAGCTGGACATGACTGAAGTGACTTAGCAGCAGCAGAAATCAGTTCTGGCAAAAATATTATTCAGTATGTTCTAAATGACATGAAAGAGAGAGTGTAGAATGAAATTTCCAAGTTTGAAATGCCAAAGATTACACATTTTAAAGGATGTAAAGTAATGTTAAAATTCACAGAGGTGATCCCACCTTGGTGGGATTTTAAGATCCCATATCCTAGTTCCTTAGTCTTTTCCCGGCAACAGTATCATCTTGCCATTGATTTAATTTACAAATGCGTTAAAATATGAGAAAATATAATCATATTGTGTAACTTAAATCTTAATAAAACATATCTATGCAAGCTTGGGACCATGCACTTAAAGAAACATATAGGCAAATTTAATTTAGTAAACTGTGTAAATTTTTAAAATGTTGGCTTAGTCTTCCCTCCAATACATAATTCTTTACATTATTACTTGTGATTGTCTTTTTTCTAATGTGAAAAGCAAGGACCATGTCTTATTTCTATATCTGTATTCATCCTTCTATACAGTTAGGAGCTTTGGTGAATATTTTATCTTATTTTATATTTTAATTTATATTATTTTAATATTTTATATGTTATTTTATTCTATACTTCAGTATTATCAACTAAACTGACATTTATTTTTATTACTCTCATTACTATTAGTATTTAATTTCTGTTTTACCAGTGAGGAAATGGACTCAGAGCTTGAGTAACTCTCTTGAGATCAAACATAACTCTTTGACCCCAAAGGTCAAATTCTTAGCCTCTTGTAGTGTTACCCCAGTACCTAAATGTATTACGCCTTTAATATATTTATAGTTTAGCAGGAAAAAAGGAGTCTAAGATGTGAAAGGGTTTCAGAGCCAAGTTTTGACAAAAAATAAACCACAGATGTTCAATGTGGAGCTAAGAATAAGTGAGGTATTAAGCTCTTTAAAATATTTTAAGGTTGTGATATCATAGTTGGATGATACTGATCATGCGTAAATATTATTTTTGCTATGTTTTATTTGAATCCTAAAAAGGTACTTAAAACCAAATATGGTAGATATAACACATCTTCATTCAATAGAGAGAACGTTGTTGGATGACTGAGGTAGTGAAATACCTGATGTGATCAGTCCTTCCTGCTAGTGATCAGGTAGAGGGCAGGTGATTATCTGTTATGGACACTGCTGAAAAGTCCTAAAGTGGTGAGCTGGCTTCTTCTAAGGGTTGTAAATCTATTCGGTTCCATTTAATGCTCAACATATGTCCTACTGAATTTAAGGATTTCAATTGACTTGAGGAAATCTTTAGAATGAGTTATACTACAAATCTTCTCCAGCTTTTTATTATATTTTACATGAGCTTTGTTATTATAGATAATAGTTACATAAAATTACATAATCTTGTGAAAAGTGAGAAAATAGTCATTTTACCCAGAAATCATGAGTAAAGTGGGTCAGGAAAACTATCTATACATAATTTTTAATGGAATTTCACATAATACACCAAGAAATTTTCATGTACATTGTTTTAGTAGTCATCAGACTTGAAGGTGGCTCAGAACTCACCTACAATGCAGGAGATGTGAGTTTAATCCCTGGGTGGGGAAGATCCCCTGAAGAAGGAAATGGCAACCCACTCTAGTATTCTCAACTGGGTAATCCCAGGGACAGAAGAGCCTGGTGGGCTACCGTCCATGGGGTCACATAAAGAGCTGAATGTGACTTAGCAACTAAACAACAGACTTTACTATTTAGAAGGAATTAGGTGACATAAAGATACTTTTTGATAGGGAGCCAAGATCAAACTCTACAAAGAAACACATTTAAATATGTATTTTTGTTTGTTATTTAGAAGATTGAAAATATTGGTCATATTGCCATATTTTGTTGATTCACTCCATTAAGCCAAGATGTTTATATCTATCAATCTATCTATATAGATACATTGAAATCAGACAGATAGATATATACATGGATGGATGAATGGATATATAGCTATTAGTCTGGTGCAAAAGTAATTTCAGTTTTTGCATTGTTGAAATTTGCTGATTGATATTGGAATACTTTCTTAAATGTGGTTATGATATACATCATTTTAATGCACATTTCTTGCTTATTTTTGATAATGACTTATTGCTTGCTATTTATCTTATATTTATTTTGGGCTATGGATATGATGTTAGACAAAAAGCAAATTTGAGTGATTTTTTTGAGTTCAAAATGGATCTTAAAGCAATGGAGACAGCTTTCAGCATCCGCAGTGCATTTGGCCAGGAACTGCTAATATTTATACAATGTAGTGGTGGTTCAAGAAAGTTTGCAAAGGTGACTAGAGACTTGAATATGAGGAGTGTGGTGGCCACCACTGAAAGTTGACAAAGACCAATTGAGAGCAATCATTGAAGCTGATCTTCTTCCAATAGTACGAGAAGTTGCCGAAGAACTCAACTGTGAACATTCTACAGTCTTTCAGAATTTGAAGCAAATTGAAAAGGTAAAAAAGCTGGATAAGTGGGTGCCTACTGAGCTGACTGCAAATCAAAACTATCATCATTTTAGTGTCATTTGCTCTTGTTCTATACCACAACATTGAACCATTTCTCAACCAGATTTTGACATGCAACGGGTGATGACTAGTTCAGTGGGTGGACTAAGAAGATGCTCCATAGCACTTCCCAAAGCCAGATTTGCACCCAAAAAAAAAAAAAAAAGTCCTGGTCTCTGTTTGGAGGTCTGCTACCAATGGGAACCATTACAGCTTCCTGAATCCCAGCAAAACCATTACACCTGAAAAGTATGCTAAACAAGTCGATGAGATGCACTGAAAACTGAAATGCCTGCAGCAGCATTGGTCAATAGAAAGGGCCCAATTCTTCTCCATGACAATGCCCAACTGCAGGATGCACAACCAACACTTCAAAAGTTGAACGAATTGCTCTGCAAAGTTTTGCCTCATCTGCCATTTCACCTGACCTCTTGCCAACTGACTACTACTTCTTCAACCCTCTTGACAACTTTTTGCAGGGAAAACGTTTTCACAACCAGCCAGAAGCAGAAAATACTTCCCAACGGTTTGTCGAATCCTCCTAAAGCATGGATTTTTATGTTACAGGGATAAACAAACTTATTTCTCATTGGCAAAAATGTGTTGATTGTAACAGTTCCTATTTTGATTAACAAAAATGTGTTTGAGCCTAGTTATAATGATTTAAAATCCGTGGTCTGAAACCGCAATTATGTTTGCACCAACTGAATAGATAAAGCATTTACTTTTATGTTTTATCCCTACTGCATGATTATCTGGAACCTATTCTGTTACCTTGACCTCAAATGTTTAATTCAAGAATCAGAAATAGAATCTTATTTTGCTTGAGGAATTACAAAACAAAACCAGCAGGTGCCTGAGATTGAGGACTTGAAATTATCATCATTTTAAGGCAGTGTCTTCTCCTGTAGACCTCCTTCTTGCCATTTTCTGGCAGCTGATACTCATTTACTGTCAATGAGTGAATAAGTAGTCAGTGAATGCCCATGATGTCAAGGAACTGTCATCCTCCCCATGAAGTTCGCTCAGTTAGGCAGGGCAGGAATTAAATGTGATGGTGTTGACAACCCTGCCTGCTCTTTTGTGCAGCCATGAATTCTACAGCAGAACAGTGTGTGCCAGGGCTAAGGTCAGCCTGCTTATTTTTACTCTTATGAAGAATTCACAGTTAAATGCACAGTACTATGCATGTTCTTTCTTTCAAGAAAGGAGATGAAAGCATGTGTTTCTCCCACTTACACTAAAGATTACACTTAGATTACTGTTAGTATTAGTTGGAAGCCCTACAGGGGGAAATACTATGGAAACATTGCTAGTCTGTCAGGTTTTCAGCTCATTTAAAATACACAATAGGTCAGATATTAATTGTCTGTGGAGATATTTTCCAAGGTTCAGTCTTCAGTATGATTCTGGGTGTATCTCATTCAAACATTAATTATGTCCCATGAATTCAGTGACCTCCTCCCTCCAATTCTTAAACTTCCAGCACCACCAAAACTCCTTTCCTTTGTAAACCCCAACTAAACAAGCCTAAAAGAAGATGTATACTCTGTCTTCTCAAATCACCTACTGACTTGGTATTTTGCCATGAGTTTCTAACCAAACATGATGCTTTGTTTTTTCTACCTCCAGAATCTTATCAGTTAACAGATCCTGTTCATTGGCTCTTTACAGTTGCCCTTGCCTTCAGTTCCTTTATTTGCTTTAATAGTATTTATTATTTTCTTTAATATGTAACCGTGACACATTCATTTAAAGAAAATAGGAAAAACAGATGCACTAAAAGGGCATAGAAATCCCATGAGAGTATACTATCAAGCAAGAAACGAATCGCCAGTTGATGTCAGATGCAGAGTGCAGGATGCTTGGGGCTGGTGCAAGGAGAGGACCCAGAGGGATGGCATGGGGTGGGAGGTGGGAGGGGATTCATGTTTGGGAGCGCTTGTACACTCGTGGTGAATTCATGTCAATGTTTGGCAAAACCAATACAGTAATGTAAAGTAAACTAAAGTTAAAATAAAAATT